>CALNHX010004783.1:0-119893 GCA_940337035.1 Agriotes lineatus
CATCTACTTCAACAAGACTGAGGATGTTTATATGAAAGAAACGACCCAAAGCACTGGAAAATATTTATTTAGCAGAGTACGTTGCGGATTATTTTAAATCATATAAAAATATAAATGATTTAAATGATGAAGAAATTGATATAAAGGAAAGAAGTAAATCACAAGTAATTAGATAAAGACGTTATAAACATGTGCAGGTTTCTACTACTATCGTGAATAGATTTTATTACTTCTGCCGTTTAGAAATCCAATCAATGATATAGAAAATAGAAATTGTCACCACGTAAATCGCGAAAGAAATTAATAGAAGCAGCTGTGAAAAACTTACCTACAGATGTACTCGACTCAATTTTCAAAACCTCGTATTCGGATTGATAGCAATATGTAAGTTGAGTGTGAAATGTAAAACAATTAAGACTAAGTCAAACCCCTTCGCTAAATGTTTTTAGCTTTAGTTATAAGTTTTAGGATAGAAATTTAGGATGCGGACAAGTGCTAATGCACTTTTGCCATCCTCTATTTCTCATTGAGTGCCGATAGAAATACTATAGATGTAAGCTTTTATCCAGAGGATCATCAAGCTGTAATATATTCTTAAGTTTTATTTTCCACACTGTACACTACTTTTGTATTTCTACGGAAACACTCAATAAAATTTCTAAAATTTCTGAATTTATGAACGCCTACAAGAATCATTAGAAGCAATCGGAAATGGCGATCGGGCAACTGGTAGTAATGATCAATTTGATAACGATGATGGACAATTTGAAAGAGTTGACATTTTAGATTAAGCCAGTCATAGCGACGCTTCAAAGCAAAACACCAACAGCACACGATTTACAATGCCGACACGTGTGACTACAAAAGACTTATTAAATTCGTTCAATAGCGATAAAAAAATTGTCATGCATTCTACATTGTTTTAAAATTAATAAATTGCCTTTAAGAATATTTTTGAGTGGGACTGCAGATGTTGGAAAGAGTACTGTCATAAATGCAATGTATCAAGTGACAACACATTATTTTCACAATTTACCAGGGGGTGATACAGATAAAATTGTAGTTTTCTTATGCGCCCCATCCGGAAAAGCTGCATTTTTAATTAATGGAGTCACACTGCATACTGACTTTGCCTTACCGGTTTCACAATTTTCAGGCGACATGCAACTCCTAGTGATATCGCAAATTCAATTCGAGAAAAATTATTCAATTTGAAATTATATATGAGATTTCTATGGTAAGAAGTAGACTGTTGTGCCAAGTGGACAGCAGATTATGGAAAGTTATGGGCATATACGAATTCTTCGGAGGACTATCTGTAATTGTAGTAAGAGATTTGCACCAGCTATCACATGTAATGGATTCGCCGGATTCAAAGGAAACGAATTTTTTACATTAATAGACAAAAACCCATTATGGGACGAATTTGAACTTTACAAATTGACTAAAGTAACGAGATAAAGAAATGAATTGCCATTTATAGAAATGTTAACTACTGTAGCCGTAGGAAAATTAACACATAATGATATTTCCTTAGTCAACTCTCGAGTTGTTCAAAGTAGCGATGAAATACCAGATAGTGCAATCCGACTATACGCAACAAATGTTGAAGTTAATTTGTATAATAAATTTAAAATAGATAATCATCCAGAAACGGCATATCTTTCAGAAGCAAGAGATTGCACAGTTGAAAAAATGAGGGAATATAAAAGAATTCAAACATCAAATTCTCTAAAAAAGAAGAAAATATCAGATACTAACGCATTACCCGCTAAAGCAATCATCAAAACTGAATTGAAATATATGGTCACCATTAATATTGATGTGGAAGATGGCTTAGTAAATGGAGCTTGCGGTATACTTAGACGAATAATCCTTAAACCAAACACTAACGAAGCATTTAAACTATTTATGGATTTTTGTATGACAATGCCGGTGTAAAAGTAAGAATGCTTCAGAGATCTTACACTATTAGTAATAGTATCGAATTAATTAATTTAACACCTATAGATATGCCAGCAAATTCTGAATATTTCGAATAAATTGGAGCAACAAGTGATAAGAAAACAATACCCGTTAGTTTGTGCTGAAGCATTGACAATTCACAAAAGTCAAGGACAAACGTACATCGAAGTTTGTATCAATTTAGAAAAGTGCAAGGAAATAACTCAATCAATGATGTGTGTAGCAATCAGTAGAGTGACAAACTTAACCGGTTTATATTTGATAGGAAAATTTAAATATCCACACACTTACAAAAACAGTGATCCAATAATGGAAAAGTTAAGAAACACAAAAGCTTTGAAATTGTCTTAAGAAATTTTGAAAAATATTACTGGGATTTTCGAAATCTACCAAAATATCAACTCTTTGGATAAAAAGATTCATTGTTTAAATAGTGACCTGTAGTAAATGCGCCCAAGTATTTTAATATTTACCGAAACGTTATGGAATGTAAATAATAATATAACGATAGATATCGAGAAATTTTCAGAACCAATTATGATCAAGGAAAATCAAGAGTAACAATTTTTAGAAAACCTGAAGTTGGAATATAATTAATAAAATATGTAAACGATTACGATAATAACAGCAACATGGACTTGGTACTATTCAAAAGAAAATGATTTTATATTAGTGGCTATAAATTTCCATGTGCTAAAAAACAAATGTTTGAACGAAATGTGAAAAAATTATTTGAAAACATTAATAAAGAAGGTAGTATTACTAATGGGGGATTTTAACTTCAACATAAATAGATAACCAAAGCCGGTTCGGCCTCAGGAAGTGACGTCATTTTGGCGGGAAATTCAAATTCGCGCGCAGGTCGTCTGCGCAGTCTGTCAGACTGCGCATCGCGCAGATCGTCTGCGCATCGCGCAGCGCAGGTCGTCTGCGCAGGTGTCGGGCGCCTGCGCCTGGGGCGGAGTCCTGGTTCGGGGCCCCCATGCTGCGCAGGAGGCAGGGGCCGGGGGCCGGGGGCTGGGGGCTGGGGGCTGCTGAGGGTTCAAATAGACGATTAAATATTAAAAAAAGAAAAAAGGGGCTGTTTTCAACCCTTTCGAAAACATATGAATGAAATGAGCACGAAACGATCTCTCGTAACCGCAAGAGCTGATAAGGCGAGCGCGAGTAACCGCAAGAACTGATAAGCCTCCGAACTGTACATGATGTGCCATCTAGCGGTTAAATAGTTAAAGTGTTTATAGTAATCTGTAGGGGGGTGACATCTACTAACTAAAATAATTTAAACAAAAAACGATTGCATGTATGTGAGATACGGGGACGTCAGATAACCGCAACGGATGTGTTAAATGATAAACCAAGCACGCTATCGGCTGCAACAGCAAATTTGTACCTCGATTTATAATACAATGTGATTTCAACTACTAAAAATGATCAATCATTCATATTTATTTAACACACGAGGAATCAAAATGTTACGTTTACCACCAACAGATCTCCTATTGAATTTATATTTGTAATTGTGCAAAATAAAGTTTTCACATGAGGTTTGTAACTGTATCCTAGACACCGCGACAACAAAAGATAAATCATGTTTCAACATAGTAGTAGCTACATATTAAGGCGGATGATCTGTATTGATAACTAAATAAATAAATAAAAAGAATTTGAGCTATGAAAGTAATCTGATACTATTAGTTTGATCTGTTCATTAATTAATATGCGGTTTTCACCCACACAAATCAAATCAAAAACACATATAACATAAATTTTATTTATATATATATATATATATATATATATATATATATACAACAAAAACCCCGCACAACACAAGAAATAATACATAGAAAATAATGCAGTTTATTGTGATACCACTAGCGCGGGTCAAACAGAGATTAAAATATTACATTTATGAAAATAATCTGATGGCTGTATTCGCATAAATTATTAGTTTGAGTTGTTTATTACCTGTTCATTAATTAATAAACAGTTTTCGCCCACACATATAAAACCATCCAACACCAATTCTATTTATGAAAGTAATCTGATGGCTGTATTAACATAAATTATTAGTTTGATCTGTTCATTAATTAATATGCAGCTTTAGACCACACAAATCAAATCAAAAACACATATAACATAAATTTTATTTATATATACAGTGTGTCCAAGATAAGGAGGGCCAGTATGGGGATCTCGGTAATGGTAAGAGATACAAATTTGGTTAAATGGGAAGAAAGTTGCGCAATTAAAGGACTAAAAAAATGACGTCTAGAAATCCTTGATATGATTTTTCGTTTTTGAGATATCTCAAAAAAAACGAATTTTTGGATTTTATTTTTTATTTTTTTCTGGCGTTAATATTAAAGTTAGAGCAAAACTGATTAAACTTCTTTATAGCAACTTTTAGTGGGCTTAATAATTACGTTATTAATTTTTTTATCCGACGTTTCGTCTTCGAGAAACCATCATCAACTTCATTTTTTTAAATACGGTTCTGGTTTTTTGATGCCAAATTTGCAAAGCCCTTGTTACTCTGAATTCAACAATGTGCCACATATTATGGTTTAATTACGTTTCGAGCTTTTTTCTGATCATCATCAGAAAATTTTTTAGATACGGACCTGCATTTCTCATAATTTTGTAAAAATAAGTTCATACAGTAAGTTAGGCCTTTTTACATGCCGTTAAAATATTGAAATGCACATCATAATGTCATAATTCTGATACATTAATTTAATAAGCAACCAATAACTATTAACAATAAACAACAAATAAATGAACAAAAGATAGGCAGAAAGAATGAGAAAACGAGCCTTGAAACAATGTAATAGGTATTTAACGTTTTGAAATAGAAGAAGAACTTAGAAGATTGGTTCTTGAAGCCTTTCAAAGTATAACGCCAGTATTGCTGAATAATGTTTTAGATTCTACAGTTAGATGTTATTTATGCATAGAGAATGATGGCAACTTTTTTGAATACCTTCTGTAAATTTAATACCTATTAAATGGTTTCGATATTCGTTTTGTTATTCTTTCTGTCTATCTTTTGTTCATTTCTTTTTTGTTTATTGGTTATAGTTATTGGTTGCTTATTAAATTAATGTATCAGAATTATGACATTATGATGTGCATTTCAATATTTTAACGGCATGTAAAAAGGCCTAACTTACTGTATGAACTTATTTTTACAAAATTATGAGAAATGCAGGTCCGTATCTAAAAAATTTTCCGATGATGATCAGAAAAAAGCTCGAAACGTAATTAAACCATAATATGTGGCACATTGTTGAATTCAGAGTAACAAGGGCTTTGCAAATTTGGCATCAAAAAACCAGGACCGTATTTAAAAAAATGAAGTTGATGATGGTTTCTCGAAGACGAAACGTCGGATAAAAAAATTGATAACGTAATCATTAAGTACACTAAAAGTTGCTATAAAGAAGTGTAATCAGTTTCGCTCTAACTTTAATATTAACGCCAGAAAAAAATAAAAAATAAAATCCAAAAATTCGGTCTTTTTGAGATATCTCAAAAACGAAAAATCATATCAAGGATTTCTAGACGTCATTTTTTTAGTCCTTTAATTGCGCAACTTTCTTCCCATTTAACCAAATTTGTATCTCTTACCATTACCGAGATCCCCATACTGGCCCTCCTTATCTTGGACACACTGTATACAACAAAAACCCCGCACAACACAAGAAATAGTACATAGAAAATAATGCGGTTTATTGTGACACCACTAGCGCGAGTCAAACAGAGATTAAAATATTACATTTATGAAAATAATCTGATGGCTGTATTCGCATAAATTATTAGTTTGAGTTGTTCATTAATTAATATGCAGTTTTCACCCACACAAATCAAATCAAAACATATAACACAAAGTAATCTGATAACTGTATTCACATAAATTATTAAATCATTTTAGCCAAATCCCAGAAAATAATCCCGGCGGGTGTTATCACAACCAATTCAGAAATCCGAGGATGTACCTGTAAACAAGACAACAATATAACAGATTATAGAATAAAATAACATACAAATATTTTAGGGTGTTGCAACAAGAAGAAGACTATGGGATACAAAGGGTATTGTTGAAAACATTGTATGAGGGCGAAAAGACATACAACACCAACAGCAATATTATTAGCAACCCTAAAGAGCAGCGAAAGGGGGCACACCCAATTTTGAAATATACGCAATATTATTAATTAGCATCCGCTGTTTCTAGTTGTTATCAGCAGCTAATCACACAGGAAGATGCACGCGCATGCAACATAAATACAGAATACGTTACTTACCTAAAACTATTTTTCGCCATTGCACCCAAGACAAATTGACCCATGCGAAAAATAATAACTGTGTTTTTTACAATATAACATATGTTCTGTGAGAAGATCGGTGGGAACAGGCATGTTTTTGCAGTAGTAATACACATTAGTATAAAATATAACCTACGGTTTGAATGCACCAGCAAACAAATTTCAAATAATATGTTATCAACAAAAACCGCGAACCTAATTTGTGGTTTTTAGCAAAGCGCATATTTCGTTTAGTTATCAAAATGCAACCATCCGTCCCAGACGAATGTAAGAAAACATATCTATTCACAATTTTTGTATTATTAATTTATATTATAATTTTAGTGTGTAACCGGGTGTATGCCCATGTGCGGGGGCGGTACCCCCGGCTGTTCGAAAACGTAAGTAAATGAGAAAATTATAAACAATTTTTAACAATTTATCTGTATAGTGTTGGGTTGCCGTAATATGTGTACCACCCTCAGCGGGACCGATACCAGGGTTAGTACCAGTAAACCTATCCGCACCCTCGGGGGGTCAACCGTGGCCCCCCGATTTGAGGGTGTGGCTGAACATAAGCGACCGGATAATTTATATACAAAGAGGTAAGCAGTTTTAAAAATACATATTCGCTATATTAAATGTTGTTTTTATTGTTTTAGGATGACCCTCGCAAAAATTATGTATATAAGCAAATAAATAAATATTGAACCAAGGCTATTGTGTTTTATTACTTACATTAAGCAGAGGGGTTCACCCTTCAGGAACTTAACCAAGTTAGAAAATCAGAATGTGCCTAGGCGGTAGTGGTAGTAGAAATAGTTTGCATATTATTTACAAAGGTGTTTACTGTATAATTCCAAGTTATTGTGTTTCATTACCTAGCAGAGAGAGAAAGAGAGATAGATTCACTCCTCGGGGTCTGTAATAAGAACAATAGTTAACCAATTTAGAGAATAAAATAAAAAATATTTACCCAGGTTTGATATAAAATATCCATCTTCAAGATTTACGTCATAAATAATTGTGTCAAATGTACCTCTTGCAAACAACCCAAATGCATTTTCATGATACAAAAAGCTTTCGAAAACGTACTCATATAAAAAATAGTTGATATAGCCAATACAATTTTGATTTTTATAAATAGACATCTGCAGAACATCCCCAGATTCGGCGAAATAAGGTATGTTAATTTGAAGGGAAAAAATGTAATTATCAACCGTAAATTGCAGGAAAACCTGGTCGCCATATTGAATTATGGGGTGCTCGGGAAACGAAAATTCTTGGTCATCGTTTATATTGATGCGAAACATAATTTCACACTCCATGATGGTAAACACACAACTAACGAACGTATTTTGTATCAACAAGCGATAAAACCACATCCTTCTATTGTAGCATGTACGACATAAAATTTAATAATATACTGGGTGTTTTAATTAAAATAGTAAAAGAAAAATCTGGAAAAACAAAGTAAACCCATTTTAGAGGTATTCAACTGGAAAATCACCTATCTCACATCAATACAGAAACGTGAATGTGTTAAGAAAATCGCATATGATTTATGATGATGTATATTCGGCCAGCAGCAGCAGTTTAGAACAGTTTAACTAGTTGAGTTAAGAAATTTAAAAAAGTTGTTGTGCTGGTCCACAACGGACAGGTGTATGGCCACCAATCTTCTAATTCTAAAAACCTAAACTCATTATGCGCGGTACGAAAATCATACTCAGTCAATTAGATAATATAAAATGACACAATGAACACAAAAACAACACATTTGATATGCAAAAAGAACTAGCTAAATAATGTATTTCAGATGTGAAAATTCTGAAAACAGGTTGTTTTAAACAAATGTTTCTCGATCGACGTAATGTAGAGACCCTCCTGGAAGCTACAACAATTACCTCGACATGTAATTTAGTATATCATCGCAATTTTCTTAAACCAAATACGATATGAATCATACCGCGCAGGGATTACAGATTAAGTGATAACCAGTCTAAAATTGCCCTACAATGGTTGATTCACAAAGAAAAACAACGCTAAATAATTATACAAAACGCGACTTGTGGTAGAGAGACCTGTGTGGGCGGGTTCAAAGTTGACGGGTATTGTAAACAAGCCCAACAAATATTTGAGTTTCATGGCTGTTTCTATCACGAATGTCCAGTTTGCATGACGGCTAATCGAAACAAAACTAAAAAGTTAAAGACGCTGGGATATGAGGTCATTGAAATGTGTGAGTATCAGTTCAGATATCACACAGAATTAGAGGATAGTCCCCTCCTTACATCGCTAACATTGAGTTCGCGAGAAACTTTTTTTTTGGGGCAGAACAGAAGCAATAAAACTAACACGAGCTAAAAGATGGAGAAAAAATTCACTACAAAGATTTCTGCAGAATTATATCCATGGGTGTGTAAATACGGCAAGTTTCCAGTTGACCACCCTGATGTCATGAAAATTGCACGATACAACTCGAACAGGGAGCAGAGGGTTTAATTAAATGTATTATATTGGCACCTCAAGATTTATATCAAAAACTGGGGATATGTATTCACATCGAAAATGAGAGAGCGCTAATTGGTACAGAGGTCATATGTGTGGTTAGGGCGGCTCTTAGCAGAGGGCATCGGTACGAACGGGTCTGTTTACACATTTCTGAAAATTAAACAAGAGGCATCAGGATGACCTCCGGGCTGTTCAACTGAGAAACAGAAACAACAATATATAGACGATTATTTTCCAATCAAGGGTATACGATTGAATCCGAACAGAAAAAACCCTGGTTTACGCCTAATCATATGAAAAAAACCTAATATAACCTATAGCTACAGCCATATGGCGCAGCCAGCTGTCATATACAGATATAATCAACTGGTCTGGACTGGTTTTAAGCTGATCTGAACTGGTAATGAACCGGTCCAGCTGTTTTCGGTAAAACCATGGAGAATGTTCGTAAGCACAAAATAGTTATATAGTAACGTGATGATATGAAATTGAAAACCATAAACGGAAATCTAAACCGAACATCCTGTCGCTAATATTGCAAAGTAAAACCTAGATAGTACTAATTAACCGAGCATCCTGTTGAAAATATCTCGCAGGAAAACCATAATCTTACTACTAGGCCGAGTATCCTGTTGAAAATATCTCGCAGGAAAACCATAATCTTGCAACTAAACCGAGTATCCTGTTGAAAATATCTCGCAGGAAAACCAGAACCTAGAAAATATATTATTACAGAAATGAGCACGAAGCGATCTCTCGTAACCACAAGAACTGATAAGCGGTAGGAATACATTTGTATATAAGAATAACTGTTCTGATACAGGAATATTAATTCATCAAGATGAGTCCCCTGTGTCAGCAATTGCCGGCTATTTCGTCAACACCGTCCACCTACAGCGATGGGGGATCGTGGACGTGGCACCAGCCCCAAGACGACCCTCATGTTTGGTCGAGCATGGAGGATGTCGACGATCCTCCGACCATTGACACCGACGAGTGCGGTTGCGAATATTGTCTGGGGTTACCGGAATCGTCATCATCATCACAGCTCCAGCAACCACCATCGCAGCAGCAACCGCCGTCATATTCGGCACAAGACGATGAAGATGAAGTCCTGGTAGTCGATGATGATGATTATTCATGTTGTGGATGCGAATATTGTCGGGGGTTGTTGGAATCTTCATCATCACATCCCCAGCAACCGCCATCAGCAGAGCTATCACAGCCCCCACAGCAGCAACCGCCATCATATTTTCCTGAACCATACCAACAATATCAGGCTGAGTATGAATTCAGCTTACCTGCACCGACCATGCCGCTGCATATTGCTCCCATAAAAATTACCGTAAAATTAGGTAGTAGTAGTTTTATATATATTATCAGTACTGAATAAAAGACGTTTTATTTTCATACATGTTTTTTATTTAATATCTTATTTATTTATGGGTGAAACAGAACTTAACATTAAATTAAATATCTTATTTATTCATGAGTGAAACAGAACTTAACATTAAATTAAATATCATATTTATTCATGAGTGAAACAGAACTTAACAAAGAGTAAGTATCAATATAGTCTTGAGGTGTTGTTGAGGGCCAAGGACCGGAACAAGGACCAGTTCTCCAACCGACAGCTTCGCCATTTTGAGCTTTTTCGATATTTTCCTCAAGCCATTTAAAAATATGTTTGTGCTGATGTACAGCGCTGGGTTGAAATATATAAGCTATGTGGTGTGTATTCAAATACTGGAACACGTCTTCTATAAACTTGATGCGAGCATAATAGGCTGCCTCGAAGATCGCTTCGTGAAGAAAATATGGATATTTTTGCTGCTGCTCACCCGCCACAAATTCAATTCGAGAGTCAGATGATAATAATATTTCAATAAGAAAATGCTGCTCGTAGGAACTAGTGTGCTGTAGAGATAATTTTGATAGCACCAAGTTAAGATCTGTCTCACTATTAATTTTCAACTTTCTCCCTCTTACTTCGTTAATAATTTTTCTAATAACATCGAAAGCATCTAACATAGTTCTTAAAATTTCACTTACGACATCAGTTTCAACAGTTTTAAAGTGCGTAGCCCAAATAAGAGTTTTACTAGGTATAGCAATACCAACTTTTTGTAATATATACTTCAAAGCTTGCAAGTCGTTACGCCCTATAGCATTACGTAAATGATAATTATAGGTTTCTTTATTTTTAACATACAGATCTTTGTTCAACCGCTGTATATTTGAATTTTGCTGTGGCGACAACATTGTGCAGACTGAGATATCTTATACTGTTTACATATTACTTATACATTATGAGATGCAAGGAAAATAAAAAATTGTTTATCTGCAGTAAGTAGTAAAAGCATATACAATTGTATGAACCCCTCCAGCTGTGAAGCCTTCTTCGACCGCAGTCTGGACAGGTGGCTAGCCTGATCCATTGAATTTTAGGATGATAGTTAAAGGTTTTTCTGCATGATGGTATTCAAATAATGAGTGTTGCAGAGACATGCGTACTTTATATTCACATACCCCAAAGACAATATCTACAATATCCCATTGGTCTAATGAAAGACGAGTGCAACGGTAAAATAATCACAGAATTTATCGGTTTGAGATCGAAAATGTACAGTGTGAGAGTTGAAGGTAAAGACGCTGTTAAAAATGCCAAAGGTGTCTTGGAAAATGTAGTTAAGAACAAAATTTGTTTCGACGACTATGTAGCATGTTTGTTTGATAGCAAGGATGCTGTTAGAAATCAAAATTTAATTAGAGCCAATAGCCACATTGTACACAGTGTAAGTCAAACTAAAGTGGCTCTTACTAGCGCAGATGATAAGAGATACATTTGTGAAAATAAAATAGATACCCTTCCTTGGGGACATTATTCTATAAAAACGTAGGTTTATGTAAAATGTACGCTTTGCCTGCAATAAATGTATTAAAGTCACTCTGTGTTTTATTTACTTAGGTTTACATGTATTGTGGTGAATAAGCTGAGATGCTAGGTAAGAAAACACACACACATATTTTCACAGTTTTTTATTTTATTTAGCTATCAATACATTTCAAACATGATCATCTAAAAAAGTTTACTCGACTGTATTTCAAACTTAGATCTCCTGAGGTGCGGTGTCAGGTCAGGTAGCCTATTCGTGCGTGTTTTCAAAACAATCTTTACACAAATATTTATTACATCCAAAGCATTTATAATAGGTTCTCGGTGTTATGTTTGAAGCTCGTTTATTGCCATACTTTGCAGAACAGGATTTGTAACATTCAACGCAACGATAGCGATTTTCTGTTCTTTTCAAGACGCATTCACCATGAACATATTGGATTGTCTCTTCTTTTTCTTCTAGCGGCATTGGGGGTGTCGATGACTGCTGGAATATCTCCATTGCAGAAGATTTATTAGGAAAACGATTAAACCTTATGTCCATATTTCTGACAGATACAACAAAGACTGATACAGATATAGTATCAACCTAATATATATGTCAGATTGGTACCATAGCAGTGCCATAGCAGTGCCATAGCAGTGCCATAAACTGCACCATTGCAGTGCCATATATCTGTCAATGGTTGCTGGAACATCTCCATTGCAGAAGATTTATTAGGAAAACGATTAAACCTTATGTCCATATTTCTGTCAGATATAGTATCAACCTAATATATGTCAGCTTGGTACCATAGCAGTGCCATAGCAGTACCATAGCAGTGCCATAGCAGTGCCATAGCAGTGCCATAGCAGTGCCATAGCAGTGCCATAGCAGTCCAAAAAGCGGTTCAAGGCAGTCCATATCAGTGCCACAGCAGTGCCATAGCAGTCCAAAAAGCGGTCCAAAGCAGTCCATATCAGTGCCATAGCAGTGCCATAGCGGTGCCATAGCAGTGCCATAGCAGTGCCATAGCAGTGCCATAGCAGTGCCATAGCAGTGCCATAGCAGTGCCATTGCAGTCCAAAAAGCGGTTCAAAGCAGTCCATATCAGTGCCATAGCGGTGTCATGGCAGTGTTATATATCTGTCGATGGTTGCTGAAACATATCCATTGCAGAAGATTTATTAAGAAATCGATTAAACCTAATATACCTTAGTACAAAATCCCTTCAGTAAATTTACACAGCTGTAGTAATATCGATTGGGTATATGTCGTCTTCAGAGAGGTTAAAGTTTGACAAGTTGCTTGGGGTCCAATAATATGAATACATGATAGATTTTTACAGTCGAATGCCTAAAGCATGTCCTATTTCATGTGTTATGATTAATAGAAGACTCGTTTTTCCTTCAGGTAACACATCATTCACTCCAGTATGCCAATTAATCTGTATATTAATGTGCACTTCAACTGGTTTTTGAAGCTTTGAAGTTTGACTGTAGTGAAATCTGTTTAAAACAAATATAAAATCAATCGAATTTACAACTAAATCTATTGACATTAAACCATGTTCACTTTCGTTCCAAAAACCCCAAACTTTGTAGTTTCGTTGCTGTTTTGTTGCAAACTGCGCACCCTATTACTAACAATAAAACAAACATTTGACACATTTTATGTTTGTAGCTGTTTCGTTTACAATGTATTACTAATGTATTTGCTTAATGATATCAACATTAGATACTGTCTTCACACTCTTCTTTCACCTGTTCCTCTCTTTCTATTTTTTCTCAATTAAGCTAACTGAGTCTCTACTTACTTTACCCGTACGTCGTTTGTTGTCAGATTGGCCGAGCGGTCTAAGGCGCTGGATTTAAGCTCTGGTTCCTGTAAAGGAGCGTGGGTTCGAATCCCACATCTGACACTTGTTTTATCTTCTACTGACATGCTGTGTCATTGCATTAACAAATTAGTTCAATTATATACTTTCTTCGCATAGGTAACCATAGGTACACATATAAAGTAGTGTAAATGTGCTTACTGGAAATAAAACCACTTTTCTTAAACAACCATATATTTTTCATACATTTATTACAATTTTTAATTAATCAATAGACTTTGTATATTACATTGCTGTGAAACATATACATATACATATACATATTCAGAAGGCTTACATGTTGAAAATTATTACTTACTTGATAAATTTTAATAAAGCAATACAAATACTTTATGTTTAATTTTACTCGATCAGTTCACCCAGTTGTATACATGCAATTGTAAGCCTAAGTCTAACATTGAACATCTCCTGCAGAACAATATCAATCAACTTTTTAAAAATATTTTAAAGTAAGAGATTTTATCAATATAAAATGTATTAGTTGTTGTTGTTGTTGCTCCATGTTATTTAGGCGAGCTCCATGAATTTAATTTGAGGAATTCTGTTCTCACCCTCACCCATAAAACCCTCCAACACCAGGGCTAATTTCTTGTTTTCGTTGGCGTCTTCAACGTCTGCATCGGAAATTACATCAGCCATTCGTTTGGGTAGAAAAATTGAGTGTTGGGCGGTCTCACACACAATTGATCGGCCAAAGCGGGTTTTTACTGGCTTCATATGTATAACAATATATTTTTGTTTTACCACCATATCAACAGTGTTGAGCGTTGGTTTTTGCTCCATCAAGCCGGCGACATTAACTTTTTCTATATTCATCTTGGATTTTACAAACACTCGAAGCACACAAAAATACTCTTACTACACGACACAGTGTTATAAACTTTTCAAAACACTTCAAAGGGGTATAGTAACTCAACGTGTAAACCACGCCAGAGGTGAAACCCTTCCGAAGTATTCGAATACAATGCCGAATTTATTAGAGTCTTTTATATTAAAAGCTATATCAGCAACTTCCCCACCACAAAAATTAATTATAAATTATTTGATAGCGTGCTACAGGATGCTCGGTTTAGTCACAAGATTATGGTTTTCCTGCGAGATATTTTCAACAGGATACTCGGCTTAGTAGTAAGATTATGGTTTTCCTGCGAGATATTTTCAACAGGATGCTCGGTTAATTAGTACTATCTAGGTTTTACTTTGCAATATTAGCAACAGGATGTTCGGTTGAGATTTCCGTTTATGGTTTCCAACACGATAAATTGTTAGCGTATATATACTTCTAATTAGATTTCATATACGATTTTCTTAACACATTCACGTTTCTGTATTGATGTGAGATAGGTGATTTTCCGGTTGAATACTACTAAAATGGGCTTGTTTTGTTTTTTCCCCATTTTTCTTTTACTATTTTAATTAAAACACCCAGTATATTATTAAATTAATTTATTATTATAGAAGGATGTGGTTTTATCGCTCGTTGATAATCACATTTTTTCGGTTCCTATTAACCTACCTCATTTCGTCGTATCTGGGGATGTTCTGCAGATATCTATTTATAAAAATCAAAATTGCATTGGTTACATCAACTATTTTTTATATGAATATGTCTTCGAGTGCGTTTTGTACCAAGAAAATAAACTTGGACTGTTTTCAAGAGGTACATTTGATACAATTATTTATACTGTAAACCTTGATGATGGACATTTTGTGTCAAATCTTGGTAAATATTTTGTTCTAACTCTCTAACTTAACTAACTATTTTTATTACAGACCTTGAGGAGTGAATCTCTCTCTTTGCTTAATGTAAGTAATAAAACACAATAACATAGGTTCTATATTTAATCTGTAAAATTAATATCTACTACTATAAAATTTTACGCGACTCATCCTCCCGCAGTCTTCTTCTTGTTGCGGCCTCCTAAAATATTTGTATGTTATTTTATCTTATAATCTGTTATATTATTGTTCTTGTTTACAGTTGCACCCTCGGCGCTTCGGATTTCTAATATCTGAATTGGTTGTGTAAAACACCCTCGCTGCTGCTCCTGCTGCTTGTGTAGTTCGGGGACGGTTTAATTTGTGTGATTTGGCTAAAATTGCACATTTTAACCCCTGTTTGAGCGGCATATAGTCTAATCAAAATGTGTTGGAACTGTAGTGTTATTAATATGTATTAAATAATTGTATTTGTATTACCAGCGGTGCGATGTTTAGTTAACCTATCACAATTTTTATCAAAATGAACTGTGTCTATATTTTCTATGTATCATTATTTATTGTGTTACGTGGGGTTTGTATTATATATAAATAAAATTGGTGTTAGTTCATCAGCCTTAATTCTAACATGAGGTACTATGCTTAAACATGTTTTGGTCTTTTGTTGATGCGTTGCCTAGGATACTGTTACAAACCCAAAACTCAATGTGAAACCTTTATTCGCACAATTACATTAAAAATATAAATTATATTGCATAAGAATACATTTGTGTTAAACAATAATTCAACATGTTGTTCGTTATTTATATACAGTTGTAACATTTCGGCTTAGAACACTGTAGACATACTGGTTTTCTACACTGTGTACACAAAAATTTCGTCATCCGATGAGTTGCTTTGTGACACAGAGAGCATGCTTTTCGCTTTTCTAACACATCATTTTCGTTTGGCAAATTCTCTAATGGTGTACAAAGAATGCGAGCGATTGTGTCTCGGACATCGCGAGGTGTGTGAATATTTTTCAGTCGACTTTCCATTTGTTCTTGGACCAGTTTGATTGCTAATTCTTTCACAAATATAGATTCATTTACTGCATTGTTTTTCTTGTAACATTGATATAAAATAAAGGAATTTATTTTTGAAATATCCAGAATACGGAGGAAGATTGCGAGGGGCCATCTGCGTGTGCTACGACTTGAGGAACTTTTTGAACATTTCTCGTTGAGAGAATCTACACCCCCTTTGTTTTCATTATAGTATACAAGTGCTTCGGGCTCTCCAGTTTCCAAATCGGTATAGACATTATCATGCATCGAAGAAATTAGTATCGTTGCTCTACCCTTCTTTCCTACGTGAGAAATCATCATAGCGTCCTTGCGGTATCCGTACAAATTTGAACCAACTTCTCTTCCTTTCTTTGGTAAAAACGAGGGCGGAATTTCTCTTTTATTTTTATTCAACGTACCTACATACGTAAGTTTATTCTTCAATAAGATGTCTACTAATTCTACAGACGAGAACCAGCTATCTGCGGTTATATTCCGATTTGTACCAAACAGAGGCTCTGCGAGACGTAAAACAGACTGTGTTGGTTTTGAAAATTTCTTAAATTCTGTTCCTGTTCCATCATAGTCTTTGCCACAATATATGTAGGCATTGTAGAGGTAACTGTTGCCCGCATCCGTAAGAGCCATAACTTTGATTCCACACTTCGCAGTACCCATATACATTTTGAATGGGAATCTTCCTCTAAAACTAACAAGCATTTCATCCACTGTTACAGACTGACCCATTTCATACACACTTTGGCTGTTCTTTATGAATGTATTAAAAATATAGGAGATGGGCGCTGTTGGTTCTTGCTTTTTTCTTTCGCTCCTATCGTCTGGATAATCAAACCTTAGGGCGGATAGCAATATTGCGAATCGTCTCATACTCATAACTGCTCTGAAGATGTCTCTCCCCGTTCCATCGGTTGCGAAAAGTGTCTGAATGTCTTCATGATTCGAATTGAATACCGAAGTAAAAATAAGAAGCCCCAAAAATGTTTTCAATTCAATTAAATCGGTGTTATTCATATGCATACTCGGACTTTTGCATTTCGTTCGTATTATACACAACTTATGATTTGTGCATTCCATAATATGCAATAACATATCATTCGTAAACAGTAGTTGCCAAACCGACAAAGGATTCACATTTTTCCCAAGCGTTTGAGTTGAGAGAATGGGTATGATTGATTTTCTCGTACGTGGCGAGAACCAAACTTTTGAGGTGCGCCAACCATAATTGTTTTTTCTAATTTCAATGCTGACATCACTATCACTGTTTTCATCGTTTTCTGATTGTTCTGATTCACCACTGTTTTCATTGCTTTCTGATTGCTCAGATTCACTATCGTGTTCAGATATAATGTATTCATTCTCCGAAACAGTATCTACATCACTTGCATAACTTTCTGCTTCCTCGTACCAATGCAAAACAGTTTTTTCAAAATTAGCGCTATCGTAACACACACGTTTTGGGGAACCTGCCATGTCTATGCTTTACTGACACCTGCCGTCTGCCAGACTACACCAGCTGATTAGTTCTTTTATTTGCTTTATTATATTAATGTTTTGTAAATGAGTGTTGTGGTTGGAGATAGGTGGTAGTGGTGGTGGTGGTGGGGGTAGGCTCAATAGCACAATGGTTTGGCAGATAAATCTGGCGAAACATTTTAACGGTCAGTGGAGCGCTCTCGTTTCAACTATTCGACAGATGTGTATCCTGTATTGCTCTATCTTTTATCCGCTTGTGGTTAGCTGCGAGTATTTGTCACAATATCTCAACATTTCAAGCATATTAATTAATATACAGACCCATCATTCCTCTTCATGTTGTATTTAATAATTCCATATCATACCATTAGCTTATAGAATATTGTTGTAAAAATTATTCTGATTGCTAATAAAGCTCAGAGAAAAAATCATAACTAATTCACAGAGAGCAGAGAGCTATTAATAAACAGCTTATAATAATATTTGTATTCCTCTTCGCTGGCTGTGATATATTGTTCTGCAGGTGTTCTTTGTGCCCCTCGTAGTCTTCCTGTTGCAACATCCTAAAATATTTGTATGTTATTTTATCTTATATCGTTGTTCTTGCTTACAGGTACATCCTCGGATTTTTAATATCTGAATTGGTTGCAAAACGCCTCGCAGCTGCTTGTGGAGATTATTTTGTGGAATTTGTGTTATATGTTTTTGATTTGGTTTGTGTAGTTGAAATACTGCTTATTAATTCGCTAATGAACAGGTAATAAACTGTGTTAAATGCATTGTTTAGTACTCAAAATGGGTTGAATCTGTGTTGTTATTAATATGCTTAAATAATTGTATTACCGGTGGTGTGACTTTTAATTAACCTATGGGTGCATGTAATTTTGTTTCTGTTTGCACCTTACATTTTTTTGTGTTTATGCTATATATATAAATAAAATTGGTATTATATGTTTTTGATTTGATTTGTGTGTACAAAAAATGCATATTAATTCGCTAATGAACAAGTAATAAACTGTTTTAATTGCATTGTTTAGTACTCAAACTTTAGACATTTATGTGAATACAACTGTCACATTACTTCCATAGCTCATATCTTTTGATCGTTTGCGATGGGCCGTGTTATCAATTTGCATAAAATAGTGCATAGGAACGCCAACACACATTACATATTATTATAAACAGCATCCGCCCACCTGCATGTATAATTTGCACCATATGTTGTTTTTGTACGTATTTAGAACGTGTGTGTACAGAGGGAAATAAAAATATTGTAATAATACAAATTCTTTTTATGTATTTAGATTACTATAAACACTTTAACCGATAGATGGCATATCCTGTACAGTTCGGTGTCTTATCTGTTCTTGTGGTTACGCGCGCTCGCTACTATCAACTCTCTTATCAGCTCTTATCGCTTCGTGCTCATTTCTGTAATAATAATATATTTTCGAAATTGCAACAAGGGTACTTCAAATTTCTAATATGTTATAGATGGCTTCATTTCCAGATGGGGGTTAACAGGTAATGTGGGGGTGTCATTTTTTCACCCGTTTTCCATTTTTCCCACCCGTTTACGAGATACAACTCCTTTTAGTGTTCAACCATTCGGCAGTTTATCGGTTCTTGCAGCTACAAAATATAATTTTCGAAAATGTCATAAGGGCGCTTTCAATTTTTAATATGTTATAGATAACGTCATTTGCTGGTTGCGGGTATTAGGGGGTGTGATTTTTTCACCCGTTTGCGAGATACAACTCCTTTTAGTGTTCAACCATTCGGCAGTTTATCGGTTCTTGCAGCTACAAAATATAATTTTCGAAAATGTCATAAGGGCGCTTTCAATTTTTAATATGTTATAGATAACGTCATTTGCTGGTTGCGGGTATTAGGGGGTGTGATTTTTTCACCCGTTTTTCGTTTTTCCTACCCGTTTACGAGATACAGCCCCTTTTTTCTTTTTTTAATATTTAATCGTCTATTTGAACCATCAGCAGCCCCCAGCCCTCAGCCCCCGGCCCCTGCCTCCTGCGCAGCATGGGGGCCCCGAACCAGGACTCCGCCCCAGGCGCCCGACACCTGCGCAGACGACCTGCGCTGCGCGATGCGCAGACGACCTGCGCGCGAATTTGAATTTCCCGCCAAAATGACGTCACTTCCTGAGGCCGTACTGGCACTGGTTATCTACTAACATATGAGGAGCTTTTTTTTCAAACCCAGCAAGTCCACTTTTTTTAGAAACTGAACTAAAGATGATTCCACCTCCTTCAAAATGCGAGGAATCTAATGATAACTAGCTTTTCTTTCAAATCGCAACAAGTACCGTATAAAACACGTACACAGTTTCATATATTTCTAGCAAAACGTTACAACTCCACAAACATTTGTTTGCAAAGTGATACTAGTCCGTTTACATGGAATCTGTGCATCATTAAATGTATGTGTTCATGTGGTTACTGTCAGTTTGTGCTGCGATTTTGTATGTGGAACTAGTATAAAGAACTAAAAATATGAATGCTGCAGATAGTGATTAAGGAGTTAGTGTGGCTGAAAACAGTTGCGGCAGTAGAAAACGAAAAAGAACTAAGACTCGGGAGAGAATAGCAAAAAGGAATTCAAAGTGAGTTATATTTAGGTTAGGTTTTAAATGTGTTGAAATGTATGTCGTACTGTATTTTAGATATGTTGCAATAGAACTAGAACTAAATGAATGATTAAAAAAGGGGGAAATGTCTTGGAGTCAAACCATGTCCCTCGAATGCAATTCTACGCAGACCTGTTGACTGTCAGAGGAGAAGTTCATGCTATCATGAAAGACAAGTTATGATATTGAGGTAGACATAATATCAGCGAACTGTTCGTGTCCCAGAGGTATAAAATGCCATCATATTGCATCAATGGCATTATTTGAACACTACAACATATCAGTCACTGATAAGGAGTGCATCTGGAGTGCGCCAAAAACTAAATCCAGCGAAGTTCAAACAGCTGAGGAACTATATCCCAGTAAGCTTGATTCAGCTGTGGATCGCCAGGTTACCAATGAGGAACTAAATCACCTATGTAGTAAACTCAGCAATTTTGGAAACACTGTAGGGTTTTCCTGGCTATTGCAAAAAGAAACTCTCAATAAAGATTATATAAGTTATTTGCCAATAATTGAGAATATTATACTGTCAAGATGATTTCACCAAATCCACAGATAAGGCTGAATATCTAAGGCGATGCGATGCAGCTATAGACCACATAGTAGAAATAACCACTGGCCAAGGGCAAAATGAAAAGTGGCTTATTGTTGGAAAGTTCCGAGTAACATCCAGTAACTTTGTAGTAATACTCGCTGCTTATAAGCGAAACAGGTACCCAGAGAGCTTGTTTAAATCACTTATAGGTAGGTTTAGTTTACTTTAGTATCGAGAGATATAAAAAAACTGTTCCTCAGCGGGCTGTGGAAATTCAAAGTATGAATAATATGTTGGTGACACTGTACGTCAATGTCAGATTCGAGGTTAGCAGGTTAGGATTTGCGTCATTTTGTGTCATAACTGACATTGACGTACAGTGTCACCAACATATTATTCATACTTTGAATTTCCACAGCCCGCTGAGGAACAGTTTTTTTTGGATCTCTCGATATTTTAGTTGTACGAGGGGACCGAGAAAAGTTCTGCTGATCTCATTAGGCCATGGAAAAGAAAACAAAATTTCTTGATTGTCATAATTGTCAAAGTTTTGGTAGTTGTGCCTGCAAATTTCATAAAGTTTCGTTTATTAACTTCTGATTTATAAAACAGAATATAGCAGGGTAATCGAAAATGGAAAAAATCAAGTGCCGCGCTGTAATAAAATTTCTCACAAAAGAGGGAATTCACTTCACAAAAATTTCGGAACGTTTAAAAAATGTATATGGGGAGTCTGCACCTTTAGAATCTATTGTTAGACGTTGGGCAATAGAATTTAAACATAGAAGAATAAGCTTAGAATACGATGAAAAAAGTGGGCGCCCTGCAACTGCACAAAATGAAGAAATGGTGGCAAAAGTGGAAAAATTAGTTATGGAGGACAGAAGAATTACGGTGGATGAGATAGTAAGAAGTACAAAGATTAGCGATTGGTCGGTAAGATCTATTTTACACGATCAGTTACACCTGAATAAGGTATCTGCCAGGTGGGTGCCACGCATGCTGACACCTTTTCAAAAGCAGGATCGAGTCAACATTTGTCGTCAACTTTTAAATTATTCTGAAGCTGACACTGATCATTTTTTTAACAAAATCGCTACAATGGACGAAAGCTGGGTTCATCACTTTGATCCTGAGACAAAACAATCCAGCATGCAGTGGCGGCAAAGTAATTCGCCGCCCCCAAAAAAGTTTCAAGTCAAACCATCGACCGGGAAGATGATGCTTTCAGTTTTTTGGGATTTAAGAGGTGTTATACTCATAGATTTTTTAAAAACAGGACATACGATTACTGGAGACTATTATGCGTCTCTTTTAAGTAAATTGAGGGAAAATATTAAACTGAAACGCAAGGGAATGCTTAGCCACGGTGTCCTGCTGCAGCATGACAACGCCTCATCCCATACTTGCGTTGCAGCAACTTCAAAAGCGGCCGAATTGGGTTTCCAAATTTTGCCACATCCACCATATTCACCTGATTTGGCACCCTCTGATTACCATTTATTTAGGAACTTAAAGAGTCATTTATGTGGAACGCATTTTAAAGATGATGAAAATGTGAAAAGTGCAGTTTCCCAGTGGCTGGAGGAGCAAAATGCAGACTTCTGTAAAGACGGGATTTTAAAGTTGAAGCATCGGTGGCAGAAATGTGTGGATTTGCAAGGAGACTATATAGAAAAGGTTAAAATTCTACAAAACGTTTCAAAAAAAAAAACAAGTTCATCTTTAAGAAAGGCAACATTTGTCTCGGTCCCCTCGTATATTGCTATTTTTTATAAAATAGTAATTTATTATACAAGACGATAAAGTTAAATTTTATCCACGAGTGAATCGTTTAACGTCGAGACGAAGTCGAGACGTTAATGATTCAAGAGTGGATAGAAATAACTTTATCGTCGTGTATAATACAATATTTTTTTCTATAGCAAGAACTATAACAATTTCAAAAGAAAATAATGACAGTCAATCACATTTCAAAATGTCAGTAGCTAGATTGGGTTGCTACGATAAAACGAAGCTGTCATATTTAATTTAAACAAAAGTTAGAAAATTAAATTACTTTATCTATCCTTGATATTAAAGTGCTACTTTATCTACCCTTGCTTTAAAGTAAAACTTGACCTTTTGTTTTGAGTTGATAAAAGCACACATTAACATGTGCTGTAGAAAAAATGTATTTATTTTTTAGGGTCTTACAATCTAGTTGGTGTTAAGGCCATACAATGGGGAAGAAGCCATTAAAAAATGGCATAGACTTTCTAAAAACCAATTTCAATGTGGATATCCGACCAACTGGTGTCTGGTTGACAAATTCTGGGGCCTTGAGAGCAAGTCCCGATGGACTAATAGAGGATAACACTATTGTCGAGATCAAATGTCCTTATACATATAGAAACGACAAATTGTCAAAGTCACTTAAAAATGGCACCAAGTAGCTGACGAGCGGTAGATCAAATCGTCAGCGGAGACAATAACTTTTTCTGCCGCTGATGAGCGGCAGATAAAGTGTTTAGATGCCATGGCAATGAAGTGACAGTTTAGCATCATCAATCAAGCAGTTTAATGTTACATTTTACAGCCGCCTGAAGAAAAAATTGTTATAACCAAAGTTGTTAGAAATGTAATTTCGCACGCCTTTGGTGGATAAAATGACATGACTGTATTCTCTCGTGTAATTTTGACATTAGTGTATAAAAGATAAGAACAAAAGTTGTAGGGAATTAAAGTACCAATAATTTCGGTATCTACCGTTTTTCTCGTAGGGTGGATATTTAAGGAATTGCGCCTTTCTTTGTCACCCGCAGTCAAACTCGTTTCCGCACCAGCGTAGAGGTAGAGTTTCAAACGCGGTTTTTTTCGTGGTTTCCCCTGATCCTAATTCACGTATTATTCCTTGAAAAGTAGAAGACAATTACGTATTTTTTTTATCGCTTTGTCGCTGGTCCTGAGAAATGTGCATCATTGGTTTCAGCTTCCGACACTTGATGATAGTCACATTGAAGGTCACAGATCATTCTCTGCGAGCAGATCCGCAATTTCCGTTACGTTGTCGCACGTTTCTCTGCTGCAGTGGTAGCTTAAAACAGAACATTTTAGGTCTGTTTATATTGATAACAACAGAATCAGTCAAAATTCTAGACTGGTCAATTTAATTGTGGTCCAATTAAAATACCCTGAAGAATCTCAATATTATTCACGTAAACATCAGTTGCTTTCATATCCGTTATGGCAACTAGATCAAAAGAGGCTGCAGAAAAAGTCATTGTTCCCTAAACATTTTTTTGGCTGTATAAATGAACACTCCACGGGAACGAGGTACTGCTGTGAATAAAACATTTATTCGGTGTGTCGAATTTTTTTGAAACTCTATTTGAAGTAAATTTTAGGAGAGTTCTATTAGTAAGTAGCTAGAAATATTAAAAGTGGAGAAGAACGGACAGAAAAAAGTGGTGGTAACAGGTGGAAAGATAAACTTGCTGCCAAAAAAAAAGTGTGGAAGAATTTATTGGGAAATTTAAAGCTTGTATATCCCACTATCATAGGTCAAAATCACAAAGACTGCATCTTCCTTCCAAATTAAATATTTAGAAAATGGTGAAAGTGTATAATGACAGTACTGATCCCGACAGAAGGTTAACTACCCCTACTTTCACAAGATATTTTCAAATAACTTCAATCTTAGATTCGATACCCCGATAGTGACATTTGCAGCTACTGTGAACGACAAAAAAATAAATTTAAATTGTCACAGGTGTAGAAAAGCAAAATCGTAAACGTGAATTAAAGTTTCTGTTTAAATCACCAACAAGTACAGAATTTGCCCAAACTTCCAAAATAGGAGGCTTACTATTCGTTGCAAATATCATTTTATTCATTTTGTGTGGTTGACCTAGAGTCGCTAAATCCTCCATTATGTACTAGGACTCAGGATTTAAGGTTCTTTCTCTAAGTGCATCGCAAGATTCAACGGGGAAGGCGATGTACCCGCATTCCTGGACGCTGTTACAACTTACAAAGTGTGTGAACAAGTGAGTGAGGAAAACGCGTTACGAGGCCTTTCGATGCTTCTGCAAAAACAAGTAGCTGTTTGGTAGCAAGGCGTGAAGAAATCTCTTCAAACCTGGGAGGCAGCTAAAAAAAGTCTCCAAAACACATACGAACCAGACAAACCGCCATACCAGATCATCAAAAGAATTATACCAATCGGAACAGCAAGAGGACACCCCGACCGAAGTCTTCGTCCGTGAGAAGAGGGCGCTCCTAGCTAAGATGCCAGAAGATCGAGGTATGACCGAAATTTTGCAACTGGACATGGTGTATGGGCTTCTGCAACGCCAAATTCGAAATAAATTATCACGCTCCCACTTCAACACGTTCGAGCAGCTGTTCAAAGAATTGCGAAAATTCGAAGAAGTTACGGAAGCCGTTCCGCAAAAATCACGACCACAACAGAATTCTAAAAGGAACAAGACTGACCTAGCAGATGAATGCCGAAAGCGAAAGAGAAATGAAGTATCTATTCCACAGAACAACTCCAGCTTCAACACAGCCTAATCTTCAGGGCTATCGTGTTTTGGATGTGGGACTGCCGGAGTAATTCGTAGTCAGTGTTCCACGTGCTCAAGAACGCAAGCTGCTTTAGCCCAGCTTTCTTTTTACTTGGCCGAGCAAATGGACGTAACCCCAAAGCCACCAGTGACCACACCTACTATCCATATCCGTATTGGTGACAAAATTGGAAGCGCTTACATGGATGCAGGTGCACTACGGAGCATTGCAGGCCATAGGCTCCACAACATGATGAAGGACCTTGGACTACCCTTTAAGAAGCACAGCATCAATCCAATCCTAGCCGATTGTGCGGACCGACCTCAAGAAGTGCCAACAACTCGTGGGAATGTAAACCTTGAAGAAAAACTGATCCCTACGGACTTTATAATGCTCAACGTTCCTAACAATTTTTGGCACTTTGTCGATAAATCAGAAATATCCTTCCCGTTTGCCAATACAGTGAAACAACCGAAGCTACCATAGATCCCTAATGCTACTCGGCCACGCTACGAAGGCGTTACCAAACCACCGCTGCCACAGGATCCTAGAGCTACACGTGTTAAGCTAGTGACCCTATTTGGATCAGACAGTGATTAAGAACAAGACTTCGACGATAGAAAAGAGAAGCCTGTGACTTTAGAAGATCCATATATGTGCTTCGCGGATTCCATTTCCGATATTTACCCCCCACAGTATCCAAATTTACCATCACCCTCAATTTTCCCACACTCTTCACCACCGAAAATTTCTCGCGTGCAAAGCAATTCAGTGGAAGAGCTACAGCTACGTCCAGACGAGGGCAAGGCCTAAAACCTTCAAGAGCGAAACGATCTCAATCAGCTTTTCTTGCATTTCAACCTTAGATCTTCGATCTGGCTACTGGCGTCTTCAACTTATTTCTCAACGATTCTGCCGTGATGGTTTTTCTATACATACATACAGCATTTCTTTTAGCCTTCTTTCGTAATGTTGCTCTTCACTAATAACTCCAAAACGCAAAATGTTACTAGCAGTACTTACACATTGCTCATCTTGTCTGGAATTAGTATATTTAACTGTATAATTATTTTCAGCAAGAAAACCAAGTTCGGAAAGGGAGGCTCAATTTTGAGAACGAATATGCAAATAAAGTGGCTGCTCTGCTCTCATTAAGATACCTTGGCGACGACGCAAAAAATTGACAATGACGATGAAAGCTGCAGGATATGCGCCATTCGACGACATTGTTTCATACAAGGAAACTGATGACGGTAAAGAATACATATTTATGCTGCACCTTAAATTTAAACAAACAACGAGACCTACAAAGGAGACGAACGCTTGCCACAAAGGGCTACATCTAATTATCAATTCTAATGGGCACATCTTCAAATTTAATCCAAAACATTTCGATGTCGAATTTAAAGAACCGTATGAAAACCTACCCGAGAATATATTGTTTTTACAGAACCAACCAGTGTGCATGGATTAGATGCTATAATTACAAAAGAAATTTTGTTGTTGATGAAAGCCTTTCAACTACACTACGTGCAGGCCTTACTTGTAAAAGTTGCCAAAAGGTAGGTCTTTTTTTAACGACTGGACGAAAGGACAATTAGGAGGTTACTATCACCTTACGAAGAAGATTGTATGGAAGGTGCTGGCAGAAGTAATACTCGCTCCTAATATGCTGACGCCTGAAAAGCAAGAATGCGAGACCCAGAATGCATAATACTACAAACTAGCGTTTCTGCTAATACCCTCTAATACCACAAAACATTTTTTCCTTAAATGGTCTCTAAAAGTTAAAAAAATCTAGTTATTTTATCACACCGGGATGCGTAAAAACACTGACTGACCATCAAACCGTACTACGGCGGACGTCAACTGTGTAAATGCATTGTTTACATGTCAGAAGGTCAAAAAAAGAAGTTACCGATTGAACGATCGGGGTATCCAAAGCGCTTACACACACTTTGCAAACCACGGGACTTGGGGCGATTTTTACAATCATCCATGGTCGAAGAGGTAGCAGAAGAACAGCACAACGAAGAATTTGTTTCGGCACCTATTGCGGGAGACGTTCCTTCTGAATTTCACATTCCAGCCGGTATGCCATTAATAGATATATATCCTTCTCAACAATTCAAGTAGAACACCTAATAATATAACAAATGTTGAGGTATTTCAATGGTTTTACACGCTAGTAGTAGTAGTAGTAGTTGCGAAAGCCCACGCTATGAAATGGTGAAATGTGCTTTATTTATTTTGATGAAAAAGTTCTAATGTTAAACTGAACTCAATCTCGAGTAGTCGGAAGTTTGTATGTCAAATTCAAAGTAGACGAACCTACAATTCTTCAATTGTATTGGTGTGTAAACAGTATTACGATATGAATCAAGTGAGGATGCATACGAACCTGTCGTTTGGAAACATGTGCATGATTTATGACGTCTACTCTCACTGAAATAATACAAAATGAGATAACATCTGGCTTCTCAGAAGGTTAATGTGTTTACTTCATCATAATTGTTAATTAGTCGTCATGCTTTCACTGCTTATTAACAAGTTCTTCGCGTAGAGGATCGAGGTGAAACAGAACGCGAGAGATTTATGTTTGCTCCACATGTCGCTTGCAACAGGTCAACGCGTAAAATGCTATGTTGCGACAATGAAATTTATTGTTCTAAATTGTCTGAACGTGAAACCTGTTTGAATAATTGTTTATTATATTTTTTCGTTGACCGCTTGTTAATTTCAATATTAATGAATTATTTTTCCTAAAAAAGGATGGATTAATAGACGTCATTAATACACTGTTTTTGATTAATACACTCATTTTCATTAATTAACTGTTTTTTAAAAAAGGATGGATTAACCATTAATACACTGTTTTTGATTAATACACTCTTTTTCATTAATTAACTGTTTTTGTGATTTTGACGTTTTGATGGTATTTTGCATGGAGGTTAGGTGTATTAATCAAAATTTTCGCCACAAAAAAGATTTTGCCGTCAACGAAAAAATTTTGTAATCAACTCGTTTGTTAATGGGCGATTAATAATCTCAACTATTAAAGACACTCACTCGCTATCGCTCGTTTGTGCTTTAAACAGTTTCGATTATTAATCGCCTTCATTAACACACTTGTTGGTTAAATAACTATAATAAACCACGAAATTCCTTATTATGAAACACTATGTCATTGTATGGCAACCAAGCCCGCCAAACCCTGTCTGAAACCCGGTTAGGGTGAGGGGAAACGGGGGGGGGGGGGGGTAGTAATAACCTCATTAACAAACCAGGGTTCATCTGGCCCGGCTTAAATGTGTAAATGGAAAGGAAATTGATATCAAAGATACCTCAAAGACAGAAACCGAAAGGAAAGGCCAAGGCTGTGAAACACGCGAGGCTGGATGTATGTTTACGGAGTACTAAAAACAACATCCAATTACAGGAGTACGAACTCTGTAAATAAAAGAATAATGCTTGCTGATGTCCAAGAAGAGAAAACGATGATACCGATAATACGAATAACTTATGAACCTAATGAGGAATATTTTGACCTCCTTCAGAAGATGCTTGGTGCTGGATCATTTCAGGTGACTTAAATCGAAGAGTTGGTAACCACCCAGAGGGTTGGCAAGAGGAAAATTGGAGAATTGTCTTAAACAGTAATGGAGAAAGCATTTTGCAGATGCATATTATCAACAATCCAGTCATTGCTAACACTAAATTTCCACACAAATACACCAGAGTTGAACCAGCCAGAAACGAGCGATCTAACATGTGAGCACACGAAAATGAAATCAAGCTTGATTTTGAAATATTTGTTTGTGTTGGTGGCACTGTAAGTCTATGTCAAATTCGTTGTTAGCACGTTAGGTTTTGCGTCAGTTTATGTCAAAACTGACGCAAAACCTAACCTGCTAACAATAAATAAATAATAAAATAATAATAAATAATTTATTTTTTGTTATTCCATGAGGGTAAAATGATTCGCAACCATCACTATTTTTTAGAAAATGAAGGTGGGGATGTTCAACCCCTTTTTGATTTTAAATTTTGTATTTCATGGTTTCAAGCGTTATTTAGTCTGTGTCGTGTCTACGCCACTGATAATTTTGTGTTACTGTATTTAGAGAGTACTGCCAATCGTGTAAGTTTGGTTGCCTAGCATTTAGGGTGAATACATGATCACGTGGGAAATGGAAATTAATGAAAACCTTGTAGTATAGATCAACACCTTACCAACGATGATATTTCGGAAGAGTTCGAAGAGAACGAAGGTGATGAGGAAATTAACGAAGAAGGAATGCTCTTGGATAGAAATGATTCCAATATACTTTTCATTGCACCTGGACAAAATAAGAACCCGGCTTCTTGGCAAGCAATTGCAAATTTCGATTAACTCTGTTTTCCAAAAATATGTTTTGGCCATCCAATTGAATTACCAAAATATTTAACATATACGGATAGAGCAAGGCCAGGTTGTCGCCATGCGGACCGTAGATCTTGTGTACCGAGTCGGCTATATCTGTTTACGAAACACCAAGAAAACAATGACAACATTAATGCGGGAAACTTATTAAATCAAGATTTTGTAAATAATTTGATTAAAATAAATTGTGGTGATCAATTTATTAAAGAAATTCGATCGCGTCCAGTATATTGGGAGAGTAAGAAAAAATATTTATTGGCAATGATTAGGCAACTCGGAAACCAACTTTGTTTTTAACTCTTTCTGCTGCAGAAAGCAGTTTGACCGAACTTATTATTTTACTGCTTAAAGTCAATTTAAAGAAAACATTATCTATTAAAGAAACATTAGAACTGAGTGATTTTGAGAAAACATAACCGATAAGAAACGATCCAGTAACTTGTGCTCGTTATTTCCATAATAAAATATTAGAATTTATGAAGTTAATAACTTCCGAGAACAGCATATTTAACGAACATAATGTACTAGATTCTTATGAAAGATTTCAATTCCAAATGGGAGGATATCCACACGATCACATGTTCCTCTGATTTCCAACGGTTGCAAATAGAAATGCTTGACAAGCAGTCAGCACTTCTCGACTGACCTGCTGACTAAACTGCAATTATGCTAAATTGCTGATGTTACAGTTTGTTATGAAACGTAACACGCAAGTAGAAATGCAATTTGAACTGGGAAAATGTACTAAACCTTCGTAATTTACATCATATTTGTTGTACATAGTATATAGGAACTTCCTAGTCAAACTAATGCAGTTAGATATCTGTCTGTGTTCACGAAGCTCTGCCGAACGGTCGAAGTCTTTATTATACTCCTTGTGTGAGACCGCACAAGGCGTTCTGGCATTCTATCCTCAACCAACGGAACCAAGTCTTTATTACCTTTCTTGTGTGACACTGCACAAGACCGTTGGTTGGCATCCTTTTACATTCCTACACCCCTGACTTATCCTGTAATTGTCCAAATTAAAAACATATAGTCCCCTACAAGCTTCACCCTGAACAAATCTTGATCCTTTATGAAAAGAAAAATGTGAAGAAAACGAAAAAAATAAGAAAATAAACGATTTAATGAACTATTTAAAAAAAAACTAGAATTAATGCCATTTTCTAATATTTTGAATAAACTTGCCTTAACGAAAATGCAAACTTTTTGACATTACGTTCGGAACTACAACAGCTTCAGGTTTAATAGAAAATAAATAGTCTTAAAGTTGGAATAAATTGTTATAATAAAGATATTTCACATTTATTTGAAGCAAATATGGATATACAATTTGTATTAGAAAAATACAGTTTGGCGTCGTATATTGTGAATTATATTAGCAAAATTGAATGTGGATTATCAAAATTGCTTCGACATGCTGCAACTGAAATGCAAACAGGAAATAATACTTTAATAGATAAATTAAGAAAACTTTCAATTTTTTTAATTGCAATTTAATGTCAGCACAATAGGCATGTTGCCTATTTCTAAAAGTTTCTAAAAGTAGCAGAAAAGTAATTTTTATAATTATCAGACCAAAATCAGAGCGTGTGGTAATGTTAAAAAATAAAAATATGCTACAACTACTTCAACAAGACTGTGAGGATGTTTATATAAAAGAAACGACCCAAGGCACTGGAAAATATTTATTTAGCAGAGTACGTTGCGGATTACTTTAAATCATATAAAAATATAAATGATTTAAATGATGAAGAAATTGATATAAAGGAAAGAAGTAAATCACAAGTAATTAGATAAAGACGTTATAAACTTGTGCAGGTTTCTACTACTATCGTGAATAGATTTTATTACTTCTGCCGTTTAGAAATTCAATCAATGATATAGAAACTAGAAATTGTCACCACGTAAATCGCGAAAGAAATTAATAGAAGCAGCTGTGAAAAACTTACCTATAGATGTACTCGACTCAATTTTCAAAATCTCGTATTAGGATTGATAGCAATATGTAAGTTGAGTGTGAAATGTAAAACAACTGAGACTAAGTCAAACCCCTTCGCTAAATGTTTTTAGCTTTAGTTATAAGTAGACATCGGATTATATGCATTTGCATGTTTGCATATGCAAATGCATATAATTCTATTTTTATAGCGTTATTGCATATTTTGGTACTTTTTCATTGATAGTGCTTATTTCAATAGTTAGGTATACGTGTTTGGCATGTTGTATTATGTAGTCGACACGTCCGCCTCGCACACACTCAGCGAGCGCACTGAATCCGACCGATCGTGACGTCGGCGCTCGGTAGGCGTTGGCGGGATGCGGTGTGCGTGCGGGAGAGGGGCATACGGCACTCGCTGCTTCACTCACGCGCCTAAGCGCAATTCAGTTGTTTTTGTCTCGCTGTATTTGAATCTTATTTTTGTTGAAATAATGCCGCCAGTGAAAAAAAATACTGATTTTAATGGAATCTTGGATAAAAAATTACCCAGGTCAATTTACGACTGATGGTACTGTGATTTTCTGCAAGGTTTGTGAAAAGCGAATACCTTCATCAAAAAAATACCAAATCGATCAACATGTGAGTACTGCTTCCCATTTAGCTGCAAGACAGAAACCAACAAGAAGTCGACAACAACTACTGCCCCATATTTCGACTTCTAATTCGGATACTTCAAAGAAAATAGAATTCAATAAAGATTTATGTGAGTTATTTGTTGCTTGCAATATTCCTTTCCACCAATTAAATAACGAAGTATGCCGAAAATTCCTTAAGAAGTATTGCACTAATCAGATAATTCCTGACGAGTCCACAATTCGAAAAAACTACCTGTCAACTATCTACGACGAAGTACTTAGTGAAATACGCGCCGATCTCTCGAACAATCTACTATGGATATCAGCTGATGAAACGACAGATTCATGTGGACGATATATAGCGAATCTAATTGTTGGAAAATTATCTAAAGAGCCCTCCACTCCCCATTTGGTTGCTTGCAAGGTCCTAGAAAAAACAAACCATTCAACTATCGCCCGGTTCATAAATGATTCCATCAGATCACTATTTCCTGATTCTTCTATTGACGAGAAAATATGTGTTTTTGTTTCTGACGGTGCGCCTTATATGGTGAAAGCTGGCCAAGCTCTGAAAGTGTTCTACCCGAAATTGCTTCACATCACCTGTCTAGCCCACGGATTACATCGAGTTGCGGAAGAGATTAGAAACGAGTTCGGGATAGTCAATAAATTGATTTCTTCTACAAAAAAAGTGTTTTTAAAAGCACCATCGCGAGTACAAGCATATAAAGAGCAACTACCAAACGTAGCACTACCTCCAGAACATATTAACACGGTGGGGAACTTGGTTGAAAGCCGTATTGTTTTATCCTGAAAATTTTGAAGCTATAAAAGAAGTAGTTGGAAAATTTGACAGATCAGACGCAATTGCAATCAATTCAAGCCAGCTGGCATTTGAGGATCCTTCAATAAAAAAAAATATTGCTATTATTGCAACACATTTCAGCAATATACCCAATGCAATTGAGAACTAGAAACTAAAAACTTTCCTCTGTGCCGGTCCTTGGAAATAATAGAAAAAACGATTGAACAGAGTAACGCCCTTCCGAGTTCAGTATCGCAAAAGGTTCTTGGCAAATTAAATGCAGTTTTGTATAAGAACCCCGGTTTTGAAGGCATAAAGAAAATTGACGCGTTTATCAACGGCATCGGACAAACTCTGCCTGAAGAGGTCTCTGCGGAAATGGCGCCAAATTTTAAATTCTGTCCGGTAACGTCAGTTGACGTTGAAAGGTCATTTTCAGCCTATAAATTAATATTAAGTGACAAACGTCACAAGTTTGCTGCAGAAAACCTGGAAAATATATTATGGTTTACTGTCACAAGAATTATTTATAATAAATAAGTTTATTATTTACGTAATAATAATTTATAGTTTATTAAATATTATATTATAATTTTATAATAATAATAAACGTAAATTCTAATTGTAAATGTTTTTTGATTGTGCATATTTTATGCATATTTCGCCTTTTTTAGTGCATATTTGCATGCATATTTTGGCATTTTGATAGTGCATATAATCCGATGTCTAGTTATAAGTTTTAAGATAGAAATTTAAGATGCGGACAAGTGCTAATGCACTTGTGCCATCCTCTATTTCTCATTGAGTGCCGATAGAAATACTATAGATGTAAGCTTTTATCCAGAGGATCATCAAGCTGTAATATATTCTTAAGTTTTATTTTCCACACTGTACACTACTTTTGTATTTCTACGGAAACACTCAATAAAATTTCTAAAATTTTTGAATTTATGAACGCCTACAAGAATCATTAGAAGCAATCGGAAATGGCGATCGGGCAACTGGTAGGAATGATCAATTTGATAACGATGATGGACAATTTGAAAGAGTTGACATTTTAGATTAAGCCAGTCATAGCAACGCTTCAAAGCAAAACACCAACAGCACACGATTTACAATGCCAACACGTGTGACTACAAAAGACTCCGAATTATTAAATTCGTTCAATAGCGATAAAAAAATTGTCATGCATTCTACATTGTTTTAAAATTAATAAATTGCCTTTAAGAATATTTTTGAGTGGGACTGCAGGTGTTGGAAAGAGTACTGTCATAAATGCAATGTATCAAGTGACAACACATTATTTTATCAATTTACCAGGGGGTGATACAGATAAAATTGTAGTTTTCTTATGCGCCCCATCCGGAAAAGCTGCATTTTTAATTAATGCAGTCACACTGCATACTGACTTTGCCTTACCGGTTTCACAATTTTCAGGCGACATGCACTTTCTAGTGATATCGCAAATTTAATTCGAGAAAAATTATTCAATTTGAAATTATATATGAGATATCTATGGTAAGGAGCGTTACCGGAAAGTTTACCGAATCTCAATTTATCGAACGCAATTGACCGAACTCAATTGATCGAAAATCAATTTATCGAAAACGCAATTTACCGAAACGCAATTTATCGAATCACAATTTATCGAATGGCAATTTATCGAATCCGAAATATGAAATGTTAAAATAAATACTACTGTAAAGCCTGTTAGCGTTACTCAGAAGAACACCACGTGGAGGTCGGCTTACTAATCTTCCTTTTTAATATATTTGCTTGTTTTTACATTCTCCAGATTTTTTAGTTTTAATTTGGAGTGGTAAGATGATTCGAATCTCAACGAGTAAGATTCGAGTACTGGTTCAGATTCAGATACCATTACAGACCTAAAATTGCATTTTTTCTCCGAACTGTATTATTCTGAAAATACTTAAATTGCAGGAATTCTTTCTTTTGTAAAATTCTTACGGTAATTATCGTTAATCGCAGTATAATTACTTACTAGGGGTAAGATCTAAGAATCTATTAGTGAAAGCGCATGCTTGCAAGAATTCTTTCTTTTGTAAAATTCTTACGGTAATTATCGTTAATCGCTGTATAATTACTTACTAGGAGTATAAATTTCTTGTCCCTTATGGAAGAATATTCATTTGCTATTTTTACATTCTGTGAAGTGCAACTCAAATTTGACACAATGCCTTTAGAATTTATAAATAGTGAAAAGGGCAAGAAAAAATTACATGTGGACGGACATTTATATTACCAAGATAAGAAAGCTGAGACGACAATTTATTGGAGATGTGAAAACTACAGAAAGAGAAAATGTGGGGCTCGTGTTATTACAATTGAAGATGAAGTGAGTAAAAAAAGTGGCAATCATAACCATACTGCAGACGCAGCGCATGTAGAAGTAAGTCAAGTTATGGATAACATCCGTAGCAGTGCTAAACTTACTCAGGACGCACCTCACTACATTGTGTCCAATGCTTCAGCAACAGTTAGTCAAGCAGCTGCAACCCAACTTTCAAGGGTAGACAATATAAAAAGGACAATACGAAATATCCGTCAAAAGCAGAATGGTGCTCCAGCGTTACCAACTGATCGCAGTACTATCGTTTTTCCCCAAGAATTTACGATCACCAAACGTGGGGAACCGTTTTTATTGTTTGATTCTGGTGCTGCACAAGATCGAATTGTAATATTTAGTACGAGGAACAACCTACAACTTTTGGCCGAGTCCCCGCATTGGTATGCCGACGGTACATTTAAAACAGTCCCACATCTTTTTCATCAGTTATATACTATTCATGGATTAAAGCAAAATAACGCCATACCTTTGTTATATGCGTTGCTACCTGACAAAACAGAAGGTACATATGCTCGATTATTAAGAGAAATAAAAGAATTGCAACCCCTTGTTGCACCATCAACTATAATGACAGATTTTGAACGTGCCATGGTTAATGCAATAACCAGTGAATTCCCTCACTCAACGCAGCGTGGTTGCTTTTTTCATTTTTGCCAATGTATCTATCGCCAAATCCAGTTACACGGTTTAAAAGCAAGATATGAAACAGATGCAGATTTCGCGCTAACAGCGAGACTACTTTCTGCAATAGCATTTGTTCCTACCCAATATGTGATCGAAGCTTTTGAAACGTTATGTGACGATGATACTCTGCCACCAGAATTGCAACCTGTTGTGGATTACTTTGAGGATACGTGGATAGGACGTCCACATAGACGCTATCGTCGTGAACCACGATTTCCACACATTTTATGGAATTGTTTTGATGCAGTAGTTCAAGGATTGCCAAAAACCAACAATGCTGTAGAAGGTTGGCATCGAGGTTTTGAGCAACAAATTTCTGCAGAACATCCAAATATCTGGAAATTTATTCAAGCAATCCAAAGGGAACAGGGACTTCACGAAATGCAAATAGAACAGTATGTAGCCGGACAACAAGCGACTACTAGTCGTAAAAAGTATAAAGACTGTGCTGAAAGAATAAAACGGCTGGCTGAAAATTTTGATCGAAATAATATATCCAATTATCTGCGTGGTATTGCACATAATACCAGTTATTAAAATATTATAAATAAGTGTAAATATAACAATAATGTAATCATTTGTTAATTAAAATATTATAAATAACAAACATTAGAATAAAAAACACAAAAAAACTTAAAAAATTTAGAAAAATAAAAAAATATTAGTACTTGCTAAAATATAATAGCTAATCCTAAATATAACTGTAAATCATTCGATAATGAAAATACTATAAACAACAAACACACAAACAAAAAATTAAAATACAAAAAAACTTAAAAATTTAGATAAATACAAAAAAATTTAAAAATAAAGCAAAATATAAAAAAGGGAGACTAGTAAGCCGACCTCCACGTGGTGTCTCCTGGGTAACGCTAACAGGCTTTACAGTAGTATATAAATATATATAATAGTAAAATTACTATTTCAGATTTATGATTCGATAAATTGCCATTCGATTAATTGTGATTCGATAAATTGCGTTTCGGTAAATTGCGTTTCGGTAAATTGCGTTTTCGATAAATTGATTTTCGATCAATTGAGTTCGGTCAATTGCGTTCGATAAATTGAGATTCGGTAAACTTTCCTAGACCCGGTAAGGAGTAGACCGTTGTGCCAAGTGGACACCAGATTACGGCAAATTATGGGCATATACGAATCCATCGGAGGACTATCTGTAATTGTAGTGAGAGATTTGCACCAGCTCTCACATGCATTGGATTCGCCGGTATATAAATTCAAAGGAAACGAATTTTTTACATTAATAGACAAAAACCCATTATGGGACGAATTTGAAGTTTACGAATTGACTAAAGTAAGGAGATAAAGAAATGAATTGCCATTTATAGAAATGTTAACTACTTTAGCCATTGAAAAATTAACACATAATGATATTTCCTTAGTCAACTCTCGAGTTGTTCAAAGTAGCCATGAAATACCAGATAGTAAAATCCGACTATACGCAACAAATGTTGAAGTTAATTTGTATAATAAATTTAAAATAGATAATCATCCAGAAACGGCATATATTTCAGAAGCAAGAGATTGCACTGTTGAAAAAATGAGGGAATATAAAAGAATTCAAATATCAAATTCTCTAAAAAAGAAGAGAATGTCAGATACTAAGGCATTACCCGCTAAAGCAATATTAAAAACTGGATTGAAATATACCGTCAAATGGGGTAAAACGGATCATACAGGGTAAAGCGGCTCACTAGTACACTATTTTACTAATAATTGTGCATCCCCAAAGTCACGCCACTGAATCGTGCCCGCGCATGTGACCACTAATCAGCTGATCTCTGTTGGTATTTTGTTGCCGGTTGTGATATTATAACCTAGTTCAATCGTTCCAGATTAATTAATAAAAATTTGTGTCGGATTTTGCGTTTTCCACAAGTGGTGTAAACAAACTGTTGTACAAAGTTAGTAGAAATAGCTGTGAATCTGTTGAAATACATGTTTGTGTAATAAACTTTCCGCAAAATAGTCATAACCTTAGTTTTGGTACAGACCGGAAATTTATGTACTTACAGATTTTTTTATGAAAAATTGTATGTTAATGGGGTAAAGCGGATCAGGGTTTATTTAAATCCAGAATTTATCTTTCAGACGTAAGGATGCCTCGAAATTATCGGAAGAAGATTGGACCGCGCGGGAATCGGAATTACGTTATGGAATATCTCAAAAGGGCAGTGGCGGCGGTACGTCGGGGAACTTTTAGCTTGAGAAAAGCATCCGAACAGTTTGCAGTTCCTTATACAACATTGAATCGATGGGTGAATGACAAAAACAATGAACTTTTGGCATATGGTAGGCCGCCAGCGCTTAACACTTTGGAGGAGGAGAAATTGGTTGAAATTCTTTTGATTTGCGCCAAATGGGGATTTCCGATGAAAAGTTATGATGTGAGGTATATGGTGCAGCAATATTTAAATCGCAGTGGAAAGAGGGAGGCAAGGTTCCATGAAAATTTACCTGGTTTAGACTGATTCAAAACTTTCATGCTGAGGCATCCAAATTTAACAATAAAATTAGCTGAAAATACGAAACGAGTTCGAGCAGCTGTATCTTATGAAATTGTAGAATCATATTTCAGTGAATTGAAAGACTCTTTGAAAGATGTATTGCCGTCGAACATAATCAACTATGATGAGACGAACTTCTCTGATAATCCGGGTTCTGTGAAAGTTATAGTAAAGCGTGGGGTAAAACATGCCCATAGAATAATAGACACTTCCAAATCTAGCACCAGTGTTATGTTTGCCATATCAGGAGATGGAAAGTTGCTACCACCCTATGTGGTGTATAAAGCTAAACATTTATATCCTGGGTGGACAGAAGGCGGGTTTCCAGGTTCAAGATATAACCGTACCTCGAGTGGATGGTTCGATTCCTGCACATTTGAAGATTGGTTTTCAACAATTGTTTTACCTTTCATGCGCAATCTAGATGGTCCCAAAGTCATTATTGGTGACAATTTATGTAGTCATTTGACGATCAGCGTTATTGAACAATGCGAAAATAATAACATTAGATTTGTTCTCTTGCCACCAAATTCTACACACCTCCTTCAACCTTTAGATGTCGCATACTTTCGTCCATTCAAAGGCGCATAGCGCGATGTCTTAGAAATATGGAAGTTGAAAAATCGAGGAGTGTTGCCGAAAACAGTGTTTCCAAGATTATTGAATGAAACAATTGAAAAAATTGGAGTAAAAACAACGGCCAATGTTGAGGCAGGATTCAAGGCTTGTGGCATCGTTCCATTTAATCCAGATGCGGTTTTAAGAAAAATTGTTAGCATAAGACCACAGGAAGAACAACAAGATGTTGAAAGAGCAATGGAAACAACGTGGTCCGATACTATTGTGACACATCTCAATCAGATGCGATCTGGAGGTGAGCAGGCTCCAAAAAGAGGGAAAAAAGTTAATGTTTTAGCAGGAAAGAGCATTGGAGCAGCTGATCTTCTACCAACATTAATTGAACCAGAGCCAGACGAACTCGAGTTTGACAACCACTTGGAACAAGATATAGAAACAAGCGACGACGAAGGGTTGAACGAAATATCTGAAGAAAATGTTTATGAAGGAGAGGAAGATAATATGATAGAAAAAGAAAATTCACCTTCAACGTCAAAAGAAGATGACCCCCAAGATATTGCCAGAACTATAAGCGTAGGGGATTTTGTCATCATCAAATTTGAAACAAATAAGAGAGACAGGATGTATATTGGCAAAATAGAATCCGAAGATGGAAATGAATACACAGTTAATGTGTTGAGAAAAAAAGAAAGGACAAAACAAATAGTTTTTGTTTACCCAGATGTCAAAGATGTTGCAATCATAAAAAAGTGTCAAATAATTGAGAAAGTGGTAGGACATGCTGGGAGGAGGGGAGAATTCATATTTAGACATGTTTGTGATTCAATTTTAGAGTAGTCCGAAGTTCTGTGCGAAAAGTCCAAGGAATTTATAAATGATTATGTTTTTATTTTATTTTGGATTTCAAGGAATTTTTTGGAATATTATTTTGCCAAAATGTACATATATAATTCATTTATTTACACACTTTAATACATTTGTATAAGAGAATACTATTTTATTTTCATTAAAATGTTTGTGAAACACCGATTCTACATTTATTTCACCTTGTTTTGCCTCTCTCTCCTTCAGTATTCACGGAAACAATTTAAAAAAATTTTTTTAGGTGATCCGCTTTACCCGCAATACGTTCAAAGTAGTTTTAAAACCAAATAATATAGGTGATCCGCTTTACCCCAAACGATGGGGTAAAGCGGATCACCTTTAAAAAAATATACGAGGTGACACATGCGTTACAGAAAAAAACTAATAAGTGGATCAGATAGCAGAAAAATGCACAAATAATATATATTTTCTGCAAAATTTAACTACGTACCTTACAATGCAAAATCGTAAAAAAACCTGAAATTTTGATCCGCTTTACCCCGTTTGACGGTACGGTCACCATTAATATTGATGTAGAAGATGGCTTAGTAAATGCAGCTTGCGGTATACTTAGACGAATAATCCTTCAACCAAACACTAACGAAGCATTTAAACTAATTATGGATTTTTGTCAAGACAATGCCGGTGTAAAAGTAAAAATGCTTCAGAGATCTTACACGATTAGTAATAGTATCGAATTAATTAATTCAACACCTATAGATATGTCAGCAAATTCTGAATATTTCGAATAAATTGGAAAGTGATAAGAAAACAATACCCGTTAGTTTGTGCTGAAGCATTGACACTTCACAAAAATCAAGGACAAACGTACACAGAAGTTTGTATCAATTTAGAAAAGTGCAAGGGAATAATGATGTGTGTAGCAATCAGTAGAGTGACAAACTTGACCGGTTTATATTTGATAGGACAATTTAAATATCCACGCACTTACAAAAACACTGATCCAATATTGGTCGAAATGGAAAAGTTAAGAAACACAAAAGCTTTGAAATTGTCTTAAGAAATTTTGAAAAATATGTTACATTCCAATTTTTTAAGTAGCTTCGAGCGCCTGATTTTAGGCAATACTTAGTGCTCGGTTAGCCGAGTTGCCTGTAATGTCATTGTAGATTTCGGTCCTCAAGCGCTCGCATCTTGAGAGAGGTGGCGCGCAATGTAACGATTTTTGAATCGAACCTTGTTCATTTTAGTCGCTAGTGTACGATCCTTGAGATCGATCCGATTCGTCAATTTTGACGTAAGAAATTCTCGGATTGGCTAGTTGCTGGAGGCCATGTTAACGTTTATCGATTTTTGGCAAACAATTGAATCGATTTGGTTTGGCGTCCATTATGGGATGTAATTGTACCCGCTTCGTCTTGTGCTAATTGTTGAGTTTTTGGCCGATGTTCGCCCATTTCTGGGAAATGTAGTTTGTGCAGAAGTCCTCAGGGATCATAGCGCTAGATGCTTGTGTGCGAAATTCTGTTTAATCCTTGGTATGTAATCTTGTTCATTTTAAGTGCAAATTTCTAATTTGGACGTTCCTACACAGGGGACTTCTTCTACTTCGACTTCTACTTCTTTTCTGCTGGACCAGATTTTAGCAGCGACCTCGCTTAGCGATCGATCTCCCTCGCTGAAACCTGCTTGATGTTGTCTCGAATTTGTGCAATGTTTTCTTGGTGAGGTTAAAACCACGTGTTTGTCCCACCGTGCGGATCTCTGGGGGCCAGGCTGAGCAATTCACCTGCAGGACTCCGCCGATTGGAGCCTTCCACCCAAAGGGACTCCATTTAATTCTCCGCTGGAGGTTTGAAGAACCATCGAACCAGGTGTTGTACGATTTCTTGTCAATTGTATTTCTGTTCATTAATTGCGTCGTTGCTGCCATGAATTGAAATGCAGCTATTATGCTTTGTCAACGTAGAAAATATTTATGGGTTTTATTTGGGGAAATGCTCACGAGGACAATGTCCCGTCATTTTCATTAATTTAAATTAATTAAACTGCGATCAGTGCCACTTCGTTTTCTTTGCAACTCGTTGCGGTTGCATTTCATTTGCTTTGTTTTAGTTGTAACCTAATAAAACATTCAGTTATGTTGTTGAACTATCTTAAGACAGAACAGCTAGATATTTTTGGTTTAACGAGTTATTTGCTACGATCAGGTTTGTGTAACGTCATAAACCATTCAGTTATGTTGTAAATTTAGCTTAAGACAGATTAGCTTTCATAGATTACGGGCTAGCTGTATTTGTATGTAATTTATTAACTTTATTGCAGAGGTTAATTTGTTAACTTGTCATTATTGAGGGTAGATTGTGGCTAAAGAGCCGTTCACGGTAGCCTTATAATTTGTATTTGAGCTTTGTTAGGAGCATAATTCAAGCCGTTGCTTTAAGTGGTCATTATGATAACATGATGTGTTTGACATAGAAACCGCAGCGCCTGTATGATCATACAACCGTAACAGCGGGCTTCAACCCTTAGAAATCTTGACGTAACCCTAAAACCATAAGCTAACATTCGGGGTTTTAGTTAGCCTTTTTGCTTGCATAGCTCTAGTTTCTGCGTACCCTGCCTCACAGGATGCGGCCGAATTGTTGTGCCTTTGTTGCCACTTTGGCAGCAATTTATTTTCAATAGTTGCGTTTGACTATAATTGAAGTTAATAAGTAAATTCTAAATAGGGCTTTAAATTTCATTTGTCTTTGGTTTACAAATCTGATCTTAAACCTCATGTATCTTGTGTCGAATGTATTGAACCCATTGTTGGTATTATATGTGTAAATATGTACCCTGTCTTTTGATTGCTACTGCGTCGAATCTCTGGTTTCTTTAATAAGCACTTTAGGTTCGCCGTTACACGTTCCAACGGGGAGTATTAATACGAGCTGCAACGGCGTGGCGCCCTAGGATCCTGGAATCACAGGTAATTCGTACTTTCGAACCCTCCCTATCTGCGGCTGAGCGGTCGCGAGCGTAAACTCCCTAGCTACCCCTATTTGGTGGCAGAGGTTCTGGAGCAGTAGTAGCGCAGAGGGGCATTTTGTTGTAACGCATTGTTGGCCGTTATTTGTTGTGTCGTATAGGAGTTCAAGGGGGTAACAATTGACGCCCAACGCAGGGGCCTGTTTTTGCAAAGGTGCCTTGGTACCTTGTTGTTGGCACAGAATTTAGTTCGAAGTTTTGTTATTCGATTTTGAATTATCCGAAGCAGGATAGTTGGTTCGGATAACTGGACGTTTGTTCGTGGGGTTTCGTGGTATTGGATTTTCGTTTTGAACCATTGGTTATTTTGTAATTTGAATTTTTGTATTAGAACCAATTGGTTGCTCGTGAATCGGACTGCACCCTTAGTTTGCGAACTCGTCCTTTGATATTTGATATTTGAATTTGATGATAGAAGTATGGAGGATTGAGGATTTTTGATATTTGAGGTATGGAAGTTTGAGTTTTGACATTTTAATATTGATAATTGAACACTAACTAGTAGTGCTTTGAATATTTAGCCTTGTGTGATATTTCTTACATTGTGGGTTGTACTAGTACGATTAACATGGCGCGTTTACGAGGGGTATGGAAGAATGAGGTAGGTCGTCTTCATGAAGATGAACTCAAATATGAATTGACTAGTTTTGGGTTGCCTAGCGGTACGGTTGATGTTATGCGACAATCGTTGCGCAACTTATTGAAGAATAAGGCCGATAGAACTCTTTCGGTTCCTGAGTATACAGTCGATTTCGCGACGGATAGAGTAGCGATTGAACGTGGTCTGGTGGAATTGGAATCCGCTATTGCAAATTTTTCGGGGGACACTTCTTCTACGACGTTTCGCCGTATGTCGGCTCTGATGATGCATTTGTTACGGCGCTTGGATCGCGTTACGCCTGATGCTGACGCGGAAACGGTTGAGTTGAATGCACTTAAGTTGAGAGCGTGCACGGTTAAGGCAGAAATTGAGAGAGCTATTAAGAAGGGTGCTCGTCGACCCTCGATGGCTGCGTTGTTGGTACCTTCGGCTAGTACGCCTATTCGACAATCGGTCGACGCTAATGCGGTTAGTACTTCTGAGTCGTCCGATGATGACACCGATGATCAATCATTTTCTCGTCCTTCGATTAAGTATGTACCTGTCTCTCGCTGGAATCTGACTTTTGATGGACGTTCGACTTCTTCGGTAAATTCCTTCTTGGAGCGTGTTGAGGAGATGCGCGTGGCTCGCAACGTTTCGACCTCGCAACTGTTTGCATCTGCAATCGATTTGTTTAGGGGTGATGCGTTATGTTGGTATCGGTCGGTCCGTGAAGATGTTCACGATTGGGATAGCTTAGTGGCTCGTTTGAGACGTATGTTCCTGCCCGCCGATTATGATAAGAAGTTACTTCGGGAAATTGAGGAACGTTTGCAGGGTAGTGGGGAAAGGCCGATGTTGTATGTAGCTGCTATGCGGAACTTGTTTCACCGTTTGAGTGTAGTACCCCCAATGGCTGAACAGCTGACAACAATCGTAAATAATCTACGACCTTCGTATTCTCGACATTTACTTTTCGCACCCCCAAATTCATTTGAAGAATTGAATTCAACTTTGGAACGTCTCGACCAGGCTGAAACTCGCGATAGACGTTTCGACCCTCGACCTCGTGCGGAACCTATGTTAGAACCGGACTTAGCTTGGAGGGCATCTACTCTTATTAGAAAGGAACAAGTTTATGAGGTTCATCCTGTATCGTCTAATGCACCTCAGTTTAATTGTTGGAATTGTTCGAAATCGGGCCATTCTTATAGAAATTGTCCTTTGCCTCTTCGGAAGAAGTGTTTTAGGTGTCATAGGCCAGATGTGACCTCTCGTACTTGCCCTAGTTGTTCTCGTTCTTCAACGTCGAACAAACCGACGTCATCGTCAAGTAAATCGCCTCCAAAAAACTAGTTGCAGAGAGGTTACCTGGTCGAACAATCTCTCAAGTCTCTTCGTCTTCGACCAATTCGACTCGTGGAAACCCTTATAAAGTTATTTTGGATTATATTATAGCACATAGTGAAACTGACCAGAGACCTTATTTGGAAGTGTCTGTGTTTGGTGTCCCTATTCTAGGATTGTTGGATTCGGGCGCGTCGTCCACTATCGCTGGACAGCGTGGCTATCAAACTTTGATTAATTTAGGCCTTAAATTGGACAGGAATTTCGTCCAAAAGTGTCATGTCGCTAACGGGAAATCGTGTGAATGTATAGGAAGTATTGCAACTCCTTTTTGTTTAATGGGAAAGTTGAGTGTTATCACAGTGTTGATTGTTCCTGATATTTCAGCAGAACTTATATTAGGTACCGATTTTTGGATTGCCATGGGAATTGTTCCTGATCTCAAGCGTAACGTTTGGCATTTTTCTTCGAATTCTGAATTGCCTGTTGTGTCTGCTATTCAAGATGAATTTTGTTTGACCTCGGCACAACATAGTGAGTTAAAAGCGTTATTGGATGAGAAATTCGTTCCGTTAAGTGAAGGTTTGGGAAGTACCACCGTGACTGAACATGATATTGTAGCTGATTCGCCTCCCATCAAGCAACGTTATTACCCGGTCTCGCCTTATAAACAACGTATTATAGATGAAGAACTGCGTAAGATGTTAGAGGATGATATCGTAGAGCCTTCTAAGAGCGCTTGGAGTTCACCCATCTTGTTGGTGCCCAAAAAGGATGGAACTCATCGTTTTTGCGTGGACTATCGTAAGTTGAATGCTGTGACTCGTAAGGACTCTTATCCCCTTCCCTTCATAGAAACGATTTTGAATCGCCTTCGAGACGCGAAGTTTCTTAGTTCGCTAGATATTAAGTCGGCATATTGGCAAGTTCCTATGAGTGAGCGTTCTAGGGAATTTACAGCTTTTACAGTCCCGGGGAGAGGTTTGTTCCAGTTCAAACGGATGCCCTATGGATTAACTAATGCGGCTGCGACTTGGCAGAGGCTGATTGATCGAGCCCTTGGTGCAGATTTAGAACCGCATGTTTTGGTCTATTTGGACGATATCGTTATTGTCAGTTCCGACTTCGAAACTCATCTTCGTATTTTAGGTGAAGTCTTTGATCGCCTTCGTGCTACGGGGTTAACCGTTAGTAAGGCTAAATGTCAATTTTGTCGTTCGGAATTACGCTATTTAGGTTATGTCGTGGATCGAGATGGATTACGCGTGGATCCGAGTAAAGTTGATGCGATCGTGAATATTCCTGTGCTTACGTCAGTAACTGAAGTGAGGTCCTTTTTAGGTATGGCGTCGTGGTACAGACGCTTTGTACCAAACTTTTCGACGGTTGTAGAACCACTCACTCGCCTGACGAAGAAACGTGTTCCATTCGTGTGGACTGCGGAATGCGATGTTGCTCTTCGTTCGATCAAAGAACATTTGATTTCAGCACCTATTCTAAGTTGTCCAGATTTTTCCCGACCCTTTGTAGTTCAAACTGATGCTTCGGCGTATGGACTCGGAGCTGTCTTGACTCAGAATCTTGATGGAGAAGAAAAAGTTATTTGCTTCTTATCTAGGTCACTCACTCGTCCTGAGCGTAAATATACCACCACCGAGCGGGAATGCTTAGCAGTTATTTGGGCCGTGGAAAGGTTGCGTCAGTATTTGGAAGGTGTACACTTCACCATTGTTACGGATCATTTTTCGCTCCTGTGGTTGAATCGATTGAAAGACCCTTGTGGTAGACTTGGTAGATGGGCCTTAAGATTGCAGCCCTTTGATTTTGATATTGTTCATAGGAAAGGGAAAGAGCATGTCGTTCCCGATTTTTTGTCTCGTTCTGTTCCAGTAGTTGATCTTGTTGATACCCCTCATGAGTTTCATGACACCACCGATCCTTGGTATTTAGGTATGCTTCGCAATGTTGCTGAGAACCCTCAAAAGTATCCTCGTTGGCGAATTGAAAACAACCTTTTGTTTAAGTATGGCCGTTGCCCAGTGCCAGAACTTGCGACGGAACAAGATTATTGGAAGGTTGTCGTGCCGAAGGATAAACGAACCGAACTTCTTCGTCAACATCATGATGACGTTCGAGCTGGACATTTAGGTGGGTATAAAGTGTATTGGAAGTTGCACAATCGCTATATTTGGCCTGGAATGAAGAGTGATGTATTTCGTTATGTCAAGAGTTGTCGTATTTGTGCCGAGCAGAAACCCGAGCAGAAAGCTCCAGCTGGCTTAATGGGATCTCGACCCGACGTCACTCGACCCTGGCAGATGATTAGTCTAGACTTCGTTGGACCCTTGCCTCGTTCGACTCGCGGTTATGCGCACATTCTTGTCGTTTCAGACTACTTCAGCAAATATGTCTCTTTATTTCCAGTTAGATCCGCTACGGCTAAATCGCTTACTCGACATGTTGAGGAGGATATCTTTCTCGTTTTTGGTGTTCCTCAATCCATAATTTGTGACAATGGTGTGCAAATGAAAAGTAGAGAATTTCGGGCTATGTGTGCCAAATACCATGTGAATGTTTGTTATACTCCACTGTATTATCCTCGTGCCGATCCTGTTGAGAGGGTCAATCGTGTTGTCAAAACCATGTTGGCATCGTACGTAAAGGAAAACCAACGTAAATGGGACTTGCATCTTTCTGCAGTTGGCTGTGCTATTCGAACAGCTAAGCATGAGACCACGGGATATAGCCCGTATTTTGTTAATTTTGGTAGAAATTATATAAGTACCGGCGACGAACATCGTCAGCCTAGAGATATCACTGACCCAGCAGAACAGCCTGTTGATGCTGATCAACGTCGGCAAGGCTTTCGTCGGATGTTCGAACGAGTTCGAACTCGACTGCAGCAAGCCCATGAGCGTGGTAAGCGCACTTACGATCTGCGGCGTCGTCCCGTCGACTATCATATAGGCCAATTGGTTTGGCGCAGGAATAAGGTTTTGTCGAGTGCCGTGGACTATATTAATGCTAAGCTCGCTCCCAGATTTGTAGGTCCTTTTAAGATTCGTCGTAAGGTTGGTTATTGTTCCTATGAACTAGGGATGTGCGGTACGATCCGATTTTTTGAAGTACCGGTACTTTGTCTTCCGATACTCGATATTTTGTACCGGTATTTCAGTCACCGATCCAATCCAATACAATTTATTTTTGGTCAGTATCGGATCGGCAGGACCGATCATGGATTTTTGTCGCCTGTGTAGAAATAATTCATCTTTTGACTATATAATGAAATTTAAAATTTTTCATATAAAAAGTTTTAAAACTAGACATTTTGAAAAAACCAAAGGGAAAAGGTCCAAAATATGCCCTTTTTCTTCAAGGGTAAAAAACCTAAGCCATGTGCAAATATTACTTTTATTGAACTAACAGTTCTTGAAGTCTTAAATCGAGGTTTGGAAAGTATTTATTAAGACAGATTCTGGAGTGTGAAGTTAAAAGTCCAGACGGAACTACAAATTTAAGAACAGTTCGAAAACGAAAAGAGAAAAATGGCCTTAATTTATTTATTTATAAAAATAACTATATCAACTATATCGTTAGAATCGTTGAAAAATTGCCTTTTTTATAAAGTCATGGCCGACTATGGTTTCCATTAGAAAAAACACAAGTTTGTGTCATAACTCAAAAATTATAGCTTAAATAAAAAATTTGGTTAGACTGTGTTATTAAGCACATAATTATCTACAACTTTTTCCGTTGCACATTTTTTCTAAAGTCAATAATAACAGAGCTATAGGCACCGAACGAAATTAGAAAAAAAACATTTTTGCGAAATATCTAGTTAGCCTTGCATTTTTTTCAAAAAACAAAAAGCTAATTAAATTGAGCTCGTAAAACTGCAATTCTTTCCCCATTTAACCGTCTCTCTATCTCCAATACTTTCCGAGATCCCCATGCTAAACATTCAAATAAACTCACCCTGTATACTTTTAATGTTTCAGGTTTCAGTTATTATATTTATGTTAGTTTTAAAGTTTTTGAGCGTTTATATGTATACTATTTAATAAATGTATTTCTAATACTGATTTTGCAATTATTTATTGTTGATTTCTTGATTGTTACGCCGCTATTATTGCTAAACTTCTATTTGCTATACTAGGACTCGAAGTGTGGCATAAATAAATTTAGAAGATATCCCGGATCGATTGTGTACCGGTATTTCATGTACCGGTACTTTTGTATACGATACTGCTCCGAACCGGTACTTTTAAGTCGATACGATACGATACGATGGTACCGGTACTTTTCGGTGTATCGAACATCCCTACTATGAACTGGAAGACGATTTTGGCAATCGAAAAGGTGTTTGGCATGTGCAGGATTTGAAGCCTTCACATTTGGACGTGGACTTGTAATGTTGACAATCGTTGATTCGGGGTGCCACCTCCATCCCTGGGCAGATCTAGTTCAGTGCCGTAGTAAGCCCTAAAGCAATTTTCCTTTCGGCAGTTCTCCCTTCTTTCCTCTTGCTTTATCTTGGTTCGCAGTGGTCTTGTGTCGTCTCTTTAACTTCCTCTCGGCTTTGATTCTTATCTTTCTCTTCATTATTTCATTTTGTCAAGTAGGTTACTTGTATATAGTAATTCTAAGGTGGGGCGGGTGGATTTTACTGGGGCGGGTAACTTATAAGTTAGGTTAGTTGTCTTCTTGGTTTTTTTTTTTGCGACCAGTGTCGCTGGCGTCGAGGTAGTTTTCTTGGTTGGATGGGTAGTTGTGGTTTCGGTTGGTAGATTCGACAACTGTCCTCATCGGCGCTTTTTGTCATCGTAGCGACGAGGTGGTTGATCCCTGTCTTATCGGCGAACTGACTGGATTCCAGCGGTGCTGTCGTTGGAATGATTGAGAAGGCTTTTTCATTTGTTCTTTTGTGAACGTTCTTGTAGATAGTAATTCTAAGGTGGGGCGGGTGGATTTTACTGGGGCGGGTAACTTGTAATCTAGGTTAGGCGTCGTCTTGGCCGTTTTCGCGACTGGTGTTGTTGGTGTTGAGTTGGCTTTGCTGTTAGGATGGGTACTTTTGTGTTAGAGTAGTAGTGAGCGTTGACAACTTTCCTCATCGGCGCTTTTGTCATCGTAGCGACGAGGTAGTTGATCCCTATCCTATTGGTGGACCAGCTGGATTTCAGCAGCGCTGTCGTTGGAGCGATCAAGGAGGCTTTTTCTTTTCTTTGTATTATTGTGTAGGTACCGTGTGTAAATACACTCTATTATTCGGCTGCTTGGCTTCTCAGCGCGTCTGAGTGTGTTTTGGTTTGACAACGCTTAGGGGGTTCTATGTGACTGTGAGAGTCGCTTCTGTTTCAGGATTCTACCGCCTTCGCGGGCCGACGGGATCAGTGTAGTCGTGTTGGGCTGTATATCGTTCGCAGTCAGCAGCGCATTGGTCTATACACTTGTGTGGATTTATGGCTGTCTACGAAAAACACCAGTATTTCGAGTTGTGGAGTCATTGCCAGTCTTGTCTGTTTAGTTTTCTAAGTTGTTCATATTTGGGGTGTTACAGTTACACCTTTGTTCTTGTTGGATCGAGTCATGACGATGCAAGGTTTTGGGACCGCGTGTTGTAGTTGGGTTGTCGATGGATCTGCTTTGTGGATACCGTAATTCATACGGGATGTAGACTCTCAACTAATTGGATTATGGGATTTCTCCTTGTTGTAGAGAATTCCATTGCGCCGTTGTGCGGATTAGATAGCACAGTGTTCCATAATTCACTGACTCATTTCGCCTCGTTAGTTTGGTGATAGTCATCCTTCTGGTGTACTCTGATCCCGAGTATGGTTCTGTATATATTAGTGGGAGTATTCCTTTTCTTTTTTATTACATTTAAGTTGTAAGGTGTAAAATTGTGGGAATTTTCCACCTTATCGAAGTAGAAGGGGAGTTGTTACATTCCAATTTTTTAAGTAGCTTCGAGCGCCTGATTTTAGGCGATACTTAGTGCTCGGTTAGCCGAGTTGCCTGTAATGTCATTGTAGATTTCGGTCCTCAAGCTCTCGCATCTTGAGAGAGGTGGCGCGCAATGTAACGATTTTTGAATCGAACCTTGTTCATTTTAGTCGCTAGTGTACGATCCTTGAGATCGATCCGATTCGTCAATTTTGACGTAAGAAATTCTCGGATTGGCTAGTTGCTGGAGGCCATGTTAACGTTTATCGATTTTTGGCAAACAATTGAATCGATTTGGTTTGGCGTCCATTATGGGATGTAATTGTACCCGCTTCGTCTTGTGCTAATTGTTGAGTTTTTGGCCGATGTTCGCCCATTTCTGGGAAATGTAGTTTGTGCAGAAGTCCTCAGGGATCATAGCGCTAGATGCTTGTGTGCGAAATTCTGTTTAATCCTTGGTATGTAATCTTGTTCATTTTAAGTGCAAATTTCTAATTTGGACGTTCCTACACAGGGGACTTCTTCTACTTCGACTTCTACTTCTTTTCTGCTGGACCAGATTTTAGCAGCGACCTCGCTTAGCGATCGATCTCCCTCGCTGAAACCTGCTTGATGTTGTCTCGAATTTGTGCAATGTTTTCTTGGTGAGGTTAAAACCACGTGTTTGTCCCACCGTGCGGATCTCTGGGGGCCAGGCTGAGCAATTCACCTGCAGGACTCCGCCGATTGGAGCCTTCCACCCAAAGGGACTCCATTTAATTCTCCGCTGGAGGTTTGAAGAACCATCGAACCAGGTGTTGTACGATTTCTTGTCAATTGTATTTCTGTTCATTAATTGCGTCGTTGCTGCCATGAATTGAAATGCAGCTATTATGCTTTGTCAACGTAGAAAATATTTATGGGTTTTATTTGGGGAAATGCTCACGAGGACAATGTCCCGTCATTTTCATTAATTTAAATTAATTAAACTGCGATCAGTGCCACTTCGTTTTCTTTGCAACTCGTTGCGGTTGCATTTCATTTGCTTTGTTTTAGTTGTAACCTAATAAAACATTCAGTTATGTTGTTGAACTATCTTAAGACAGAACAGCTAGATATTTTTGGTTTAACGAGTTATTTGCTACGATCAGGTTTGTGTAACGTCATAAACCATTCAGTTATGTTGTAAATTTAGCTTAAGACAGATTAGCTTTCATAGATTACGGGCTAGCTGTATTTGTATGTAATTTATTAACTTTATTGCAGAGGTTAATTTGTTAACTTGTCATTATTGAGGGTAGATTGTGGCTAAAGAGCCGTTCACGGTAGCCTTATAATTTGTATTTGAGCTTTGTTAGGAGCATAATTCAAGCCGTTGCTCTAAGTGGTCATTATGATAACATGATGTGTTTGACATAGAAACCGCAGCGCCTGTATGATCATACAACCGTAACAGCGGGCTTCAACCCTTAGAAATCTTGACGTAACCCTAAAACCATAAGCTAACATTCGGGGTTTTAGTTAGCCTTTTTGCTTGCATAGCTCTAGTTTCGGCGTACCCTGCCTCACAGGATGCGGCCGAATTGTTGTGCCTTTGTTGCCACTTTGGCAGCAATTTATTTTCAATAGTTGCGTTTGACTATAATTGAAGTTAATAAGTAAATTCTAAATAGGGCTTTAAATTTCATTTGTCTTTGGTTTACAAATCTGATCTTAAACCTCATGTATCTTGTGCCGAATGTATTGAACCCATTGTTGGTATTATATGTGTAAATATGTACCCTGTCTTTTGATTGCTACTGCGTCGAATCTCTGGTTTCTTTAATAAGCACTTTAGGTTCGCCGTTACACGTTCCAACGGGGAGTATTAATACGAGCTGCAACGGCGTGGCGCCCTAGGATCCTCGAATCACAGGTAATTCGTACTTTCGAACCCTCCCTATCTGCGGCTGAGCGGTCGCGAGCGTAAACTCCCTAGCTACCCCTATTTGGTGGCAGAGGTTCTGGAGCAGTAGTAGCGCAGAGGGGCATTTTGTTGTAACGCATTGTTGGCCGTTATTTGTTGTGTCGTATAGTAGTTAAAGGGGGTAACAAATATTACTGGGATTTTCGTAATCTACCAAAATATTAACTCTTTGGATAAAACGATTGATTGTGTAATAGTGACCTGTAGTAAATGCGCCCAAGTATATTAATATTTACCGAAACGTTATGCAACGTAAATAATAATATAACGATAGATATCGAGAAATTTTCAGAACCAATTATGATCAAGGAAAATCAAGAGTAACAATTTTTAGAAAACCTGAAGTTGGAATTTAATTAATAAAATATGTAAACGATTACGATAATAACAGCAACATGGACTTGGTACTATTCAAAAGAAAAGGATTTTATATTAGTGGCTATAAATTTCCAAGTGCTAAAAAACAAATGGTTGAACGAAATGTGAAAAAATTATTTGAAAACATTAATAAAGAGGGTAGTATTACTAATGGGGGACTTTAACTTCAACATATGAGGAGCTTTTTTTTCAAACCCAGCAAGTCCACTTTTTTTATAAACTGAACTAAAGATGATTCCACCTCCTTCAAAATGCGAGGAATCTAAGGATAACTAGCTTTTCTTTCAAATCGCAACAAGTACCGTATAAAACACGTACAGAGTTTCATATATTTCTAGCAAAACGTTACAAGTCCACAAACATTTGTTTGCAAAGGGATACTAGTCCGTTTACATGGAATCTGTGCATCATTAAATTTATGTGTTCATGTGGTTACTGTCAGTTTGTGCTGCGATTTTGTATGTGGAACTAGTATAAAGAACTAAAAATATGAATGCTGCAGATAGTGATTAAGGAGTTAGTGTGGCTGAAAACAGTTGCGGCAGTAGAAAACGAAAAAGAACTAAGACTCAGGAGAGAATAGCAAAAAGGAATTCGAAGTGAGTTATATTTAGGTTAGGTTTTAAATGTGTTGAAATGTATGTCGTACTGTATTTTAGATATGTTGCAATAGAACTAGAACTAAATGAATGATTAAAAAAGGGGGAAATGTCTTGGAGTCAAACCATGTCCTTCGAATGCAATTCTACGCAGACCTGTTGACTGTCAGAGGAGAAGTTCATGCTATCATGAAAGACAAGTTATAATATTGAGGTAGACATAATATCAGCGAACTGTTCGTGTCCCAGAGGTATAAAATGCCATCATATTGCATCAATGGCATTATTTGAACACTACAACATATCAGTCACTGATAAAGAGTGCGCCAAAAACTAAATCCAGCGAAGTTCAAACAGCTGAGGAACTATATCCCAGTAAGCCTGATTCAGCTGTGGATCGCCAGGTTACCAATGAGGAACTAAATCACCTATGTAGTAAACTCAGCAATTTTGGAAACACTGTAGGATTTTCCTGGCTATTGCAAAAAGAAACTCTCAATAAAGATTATATAAGTTATTTGCCAATAATTGAGAATATTATACTGTCAAGATGATTTCACCAAATCCACAGATAAGGCTGAATATCTAAGGCGATGCGATGCAGCTATAGACCACATAGTAGAAATAACCACTGGCCAAGGGCAAAATGAAAGGTGGTTTATTGTTGGAAAGTTCCGAGTAACATCCAGTAACTTTGTAGTAATACTCGCTGCTTATAAGCGAAACAGGTACCCAGAGAGCTTGTTTAAATCACTTATAGGTAGGTTTAGTTTACTTTACTATCGAGAGATCCAAAAAAAACTGTTCCTCGGCGGGCTGTGGAAATTCAAAGTATGAATAATATGTTGGTGACACTGTACGTCAATGTCAAATTCGAGGTTAGCAGGTTAGGATTTGCGTCATTTTGTGTCATAACTGACATTGACGTACAGTGTGACACTTTGAATTTCCACAGCCCGCTGAGGAACAGTTTTTTTTTTATCTCTCGATATTTTAGTTGTACGAGGGGATCGAGAAAAGTTCTGCTGATCTCATTAGGCCATGGAAAAGAAAACAAAATTTCTTGATTGTCATAATTGTCAAAGTTTTGGTAGTTGTGCCTGCAAATTTCATAAGGTTTCGTTTATTAACTTTTGATTTATAAAACAGAATATAACAGGGTAATCGAAAATGGAAAAAATCGAGTACCGCCCTGTAATAAAATTTCTCACAAAAGAGGGAATTCACTTCACAAAATTTTCGGAACGTTTAAAAAATGTATATGGGGAGTCTGCACCTTTAGAATCTATAGTTAGACGTTGGGCAATAGAATTTAAACATAGAAGAATAAGCTTAGAAGACGATGAAAAAAGTGGGCCCCTGCAACTGCACAAAATGAAGAAATGGTGGCAAAAGTGGAAAAATTAGTTATGGAGGACAGAAGAATTACGGTGGATGAGATAGTAAGAAGTACAAAGATTAGCGATTGGTCGGTAAGATCTATTTTACACGATCAGTTACACCTGAATAAGGTATCTGCCAGGTGGGTGCCACGCATGCTGACACCTTTTCAAAAGCAGGATCGAGTCAACATTTGTCGTCAACTTTTAAATTATTCTGAAGCTAACCCTGATCATTTTTTTGACAAAATCGTTACAATGGACGAAAGCTGGGTTCATCACTTTGATCCTGAGACAAAACAATCCAGCATGCAGTGGCGGCAAAGTAATTCGCCGCCCCCAAAAAAGTTTCAAGTCAAGCCATCGACCGGGAAGATGATGCTTTCAGTTTTTTGGGATTTAATGTGTTATACTCATAGATTTAAAAAAAAAAGACATAAGATTACTGGAGACTATTATGCGTCTCTTTTAAGTAAATTGAGGGAAAATATTAAACTGAAACGCAAGGGAATGCTTAGCCACGGTGTCCTGCTGCAGCATGACAACGCCTCATCCCATACTTGCGTTGCAGCAACTTCAAAAGCGACCGAATTGGGTTTCCAAATTTTGCCACATCCACCATATTCACCTGATTTGGCACCCTCTGATTACCATTTATTTAGGAACTTAAAGAGTCATTTATGTGGAACGCATTTTAAAGATGATGAAAATGTGAAAAGTGCAGTTTCCCAGTTGCTGGAGGAGCAAAATGCAGACTTCTATAAAGAAAGGATTTTAAAGTTGAAGCATCGGTGGCAGAAATGTGTGGATTTGCAAGGAGACTATATAGAAAAGGTTAAAATTCTACAAAACGTTTCAAAATAAAAAACAAGTTAATCTTTAAGAAAGGCAACATTTGTCTCGGTCCCCTCGTATATTGCTATTTTTTATAAAAATGTATTTATTTTTTAGGGTCTTACAATCTAGTTGGTGTTAAGGCCATACAATGGGGAAGAAGCCATTAAAAATGGCATAGACTTTCTAAAAACCAATTTCAATGTGGATATCCGACCAACTGGTGTCTGGTTGACAAATTCTGGGGCCTTGAGAGCAAGTCCCGATGGACTAATAGAGGATAACACTATTGTCGAGATCAAATGTCCTTATACATATAGAAACGACAAATTGTCAAGGTCACTTAAAATGGTACCAAGTAGCTGACGAGCGGTAGATCAAATCGTCAGCGGAGACAATAACTTTTTCTGCCGCTGATGAGCGGCAGATAAAGTGTTTAGATGCCATGGCAATGAAGTGACAGTTTAGCATCATCAATCAAGCAGTTTAATGTTACATTTTACAGCCGCCTGAAGAAAAAATTGTTATAACCAAAGTTGTTGGAAATGTAATTTCGCACACCTTTGGTGGATAAAATGATATGACTGTATTCTCTCGTGTAATTTTGACATTAGTGTATAAAAGATAAGAACAAAAGTTGTAGGGAATTAAAGTACCAATAATTTCGGTATCTACCGTTTTTCTCGTAGGGTGGATATTTAAGGAATTGCGCCTTTCTTTGTCACCCGCAGTCAAACTCGTTTCCGCACCAGCGCAGCGTAGAGGTAGAGTTTCAAACGCGGTTTTTTTTCGTGGTTTCCCCTGATCCTAATTCACGTATTATTCCTTGAAAAGTAGAAGACAATTACGTATTTTTTTTATCGCTTTGTCGCTGGTCCTGAGAAATGTGCATCATTGGTTTCAGCTTCCGACACTTGATGATAGTCACATTGAAGGTCACAGATCATTCTCTGCGAGCAGATCCGCAATTTCCGTTACGTTGTCGCACGTTTCTCTGCTGCAGTGGTAGCTTAAAACAGAACATTTTAGGTCTGTTTATATTGATAACAACAGAATCAGTCAAAATTCTAGACTGGTCAATTTAATTGTGGTCCAATTAAAATCCCCTGAAGAATCTCAATATTATTCACGTAAACATCCGTTGCTTTCATATCCGTTATGGCAACTAGATCAAAAGAGGCTGCAGAAAAAGTCATTGTTCCCTAAACATTTTTTTGGCTGTATAAATGAACACTCCACGGGAACGAGGTACTGCTGTGAAAAAAACATTTATTCGGTGTGTCGAATTTTTTTGAAACTTTATTTGAAGTAAATTGTAGGAGAGTTCTATTAGTAAGTAGCTAGAAATATTAAAAGTGGAGAAGAACAGACAGAAAAAAGTGTGGAATAATTTATTGGGAAATTTAAAGCTTGTATATCCCACTATCATAGGTCAAAATCACAAAGACTGCATCTTCCTTCCAAATTAAATATTTATAAAATGGTGAAAGTGTATAATGACAGTACTGATCCCGACAGAAGGTTAACTACACCTACTTTCACAAGATATTTTCAAATAACTTCAATCTTAGATTCGATACCCCGATAGTGACATTTGCAGCTACTGCGAACGACAAAAAAAATAAATTTAAATTGTCACAGGTGTAGAAAAGCAAAATCGTAAACGTGAATTAAAGTTTCTGTTTAAATCACCAAGTACAGAATTTGCCCAAACTTCCAAAATAGGAGGTTTACTATTCGTTGCAAATATCATTTTATTCATTTTGTGTGGTTGACCTAGAGTCGATAAATCCTCCATTATGTACAAGCACTCAGGATTTAAGGTTCTTTCTCTAAGTGCATCGCAAGATTCAACGGCGAAGGCGATGTACACGCATTCCTGGACGCTGTTACAACTTACAAAGTGTGTGAACAAGTGAGTGAGAAAAACGCGTTACGAGGCCTTTCGATGCTTCTGCAAAAACAAGTAGCTGTTTGGTAGCAAGGCGTGAAGAAATCTCTTCAAACCTGGGAGGCAGCTAAAAAAAGTCTCCAAAACACATACGAACCAGACAAACCGCCGTACCAGATCATCAAAAGAATTATACCAATCGGAACAGCAAGAGGACACCCCGACCGAAGTCTTCATCCGTGAGAAGAGGGCGCTCCTAGCTAAGATGCCAGAAGATCGAGGTATGACCGAAATTTTGCAACTGGACATGGTGTATGGGCTTCTGCAACGCCAAATTCGAAATAAATTATCACGCTCCCACTTCAACACGTTCGAGCAGCTGTTCAAAGAATTGCGAAAATTCGAAGAAGTTACGGAAGCCGTTCCGCAAAAATCACGACCACAACAGAACTCTAAAAGGAACAAGACTGACTATTACAAGAACCTAAGTCACCTAGCAGATGAATGCCGAAAGCGAAAGAGAAATGAAGTATCTATTCCACAGAACAACTCCAGCTTCAACACAGCCTAATCTTCAGGACTATCGTGTTTTGGATGTGGGACTGCCGGAGTAATTCGTAGTCAGTGTTCCACGTGCTCAAGAACGCAAGCTGCTTTAGCCCAGCTTTCTTTTTACTTGGCCGAGCAAATGGACGTAACCCCAAAGCCACCAGTGACCACACCTACTATCCATATCCGTATTGGTGACAAAATTGGAAGCGCTTACATGGATGCAGGTGCACTACGGAGCATTGCAGGCCATAGGCTCCACAACATGATGAAGGACCTTGGACTACCCTTTAAGAAGCACAGCATCAATCCAATCCTAGCCGATTGTGCGGACCGACCTCAAGAAGTGCTAACAACTCGTGGGAATGTAAACCTTACGGACTTTATAATGCTCAACGTTCCTAACAATTTTTGGCACTTTGTCGATAAATCAGAAATATCCTTCCCGTTTGCCAATACAGTGAAACAACCGAAGCTACCATAGATCCCTAATGCTACTCGGCCACGCTACGAAGGCGTTACCAAACCACCGCTGCCACAGGATCCTAGAGCTACACGTGTTAAGCTAGTGACCCTATTTGGATCAGACAGTGATTAAGAACAAGACTTCGACGATAGAAAAGAGAAGCCTGTGACTTTAGAAGATCCATATATGTGCTTCGCGGATTCCATTTCCGATATTTACCCCCCACAGTATCCAAATTTACCATCACCCTCAATTTTCCCACACTCTTCACCACCGAAAATTTCTCGCGTGCAAAGCAATTCAGTGGAAGAGCTACAGCTACGTCCAGACGAGGGCAAGGCCTAAAACCTTCAAGAGCGAAACGATCTCAATCAGCTTTTCTTGGGCTACCAAGATGTATTTGAACCAGGGGGAGAACCCACACCCTTTGGGGAGCACAGGAGCGAAACAGGGTCTTATCCTCCAATCGCAGTACCCCCATATCGTCTTCCGGCTCCAAAGCAAAAAGTCCTTCACCAAGAGATAAAGAAAATACTACAAATGAATATAATAGAGGAGTGTGATTCGCCTTGGGCAGCACCTGTGGTCATGATACACAAGCCAGAGAACGAAGTTCGCGTGTGTATTGACTATCGTTGTCTGAGTCAAATTGCCATATCTGACAGCTACCCGTTATCTCGCATGGATGACCTCCTTCACACTGCAAAAGCAGCAGTCATTTCAACCTTAGATCTTCGATCTGGCTACTGGCGTCTTCAACTTATTTCTCAACGATTCTGCCGTGATGGTTTTTCTATACATACATACAGCATTTCTTTTAGCCTTCTTTCGTAATGTTGCTCTTCACTAATAACTCTAAAACGCAAAATGTTACTAGCAGTACTTACACATTGCTCATCTTGTCTGGAATTAGTATATTTAACTGTATAATTATTTTCAGCAAGAAAACCAAGTTCGGAAAGGGAGGCTCAATTTTGAGAACGAATATGCAAATAAAGTGGCTGCTCTGCTCTCATTAAGATACCTTGGCGACGACGCAAAAAATTGACAATGACGATGAAAGCTGCAGGATATGCGCCATTCGACGACATTGTTTCATACAAGGAAACTGATGACGGTAAAGAATACATATTTATGCTGCACCTTAAATTTAAACAAACAACGAGACCTACAAAGGAGACGAACGCTTGCCACAAAGGGCTACATCTAATTATCAATTCTAATGGGCACATCTTCAAATTTAATCCAAAACATTTCGATGTCGAATTTAAAGAACCGTATGAAAACATACCCGAGAATATATTGTTTTTACAGAACCAACCAGTGTGCATGGATTAGATGCTATAATTACAAAAGAAATTTTGTTGTTGATGAAAGCCTTTCAACTACACTACGTGCAGGCCTTACTTGTAAAAGTTGCCAAAAGGTAGGTCTTTTTTTAACGACTGGACGAAAGGACAATTAGGAGGTTACTATCACCTTACGAAGAAGATTGTATGGAAGGTGCTGGCAGAAGTAATACTCGCTCCTAATATGCTGACGCCTGAAAAGCAAGAATGCGAGACCCAGAATGCATAATACTACAAACTAGCGTTTCTGCTAATACCCTCTAATACCACAAAACATTTTTTCCTTAAATGGTCTCTAAAAGTTAAAAAAATCTAGTTATTTTATCACACCGGGATGCGTAAAAACACTGACTGACCATCAAACCGTACTACGGCGGACGTCAACTGTGTAAATGCATTGTTTACATGTCAGAAGGTCAAAAAAAGAAGTTACCGATTGAACGATCGGGGTATCCAAAGCGCTTACACACACTTTGCAAACCACGGGACTTGGGGCGATTTTTACAATCATCCATGGTCGAAGAGGTAGCAGAAGAACAGCACAACGAAGAATTTGTTTCGGCACCTATTGCGGGAGACGTTCCTTCTGAATTTCACATTCCAGCCGGTATGCCATTAATAGATATATATCCTTCTCAACAATTCAAGTAGAACACCTAATAATATAACAAATGTTGAGGTATTTCAATGGTTTTACACGCTAGTAGTAGTAGTAGTAGTTGCGAAAGCCCACGCTATGAAATGGTGAAATGTGCTTTATTTATTTTGATGAAAAAGTTCTAATGTTAAACTGAACTCAATCTCGAGTAGTCGGAAGTTTGTATGTCAAATTCAAAGGAGACGAACCTACAATTCTTCAATTGTATTGGTGTGTAAACAGTATTACGATATGAATCAAGTGAGGATGCATACGAACCTGTCGTTTGGAAACATGTGCATGATTTATGACGTCTACTCTCACTGAAATAATACAAAATGAGGTAACATCTGGCTTCTCAGAAGGTTAATGTGTTTACTTCATCATAATTGTTAATTAGTCGTCATGCTTTCACTGCTTATTAACAAGTTCTTCGCGTAGAGGATCGAGGTGAAACAGAACGCGAGAGATTTATGTTTGCTCCACATGTCGCTTGCAACAGGTCAACGCGTAAAATGCTATGTTGCGACAATGAAATTTATTGTTCTAAATTGTCTGGACGTGAAACCTGTTTGAATAATTGTTTATTATATTTTTTCGTTGACCGCTTGTTAATTTCAATATTAATGAATTATTTTTCCTAAAAAAGGATGGATTAATAGACGTCATTAATACACTGTTTTTGATTAATACACTCATTTTCATTAATTAACTGTTTTTTAAAAAAGGATGGATTAACCATTAATACACTGTTTTTGATTAATACACTCTTTTTCATTAATTAACTGTTTTTGTGATTTTGACGTTTTGATGGTATTTTGCATGGAGGTTAGGTGTATTAATCAAAATTTTCGCCACAAAAAAGATTTTGCCGCCAACGAAAAAATTTTGTAATCAACTCGTTTGTTAATGGGCGATTAATAATCTCAACTATTAAAGACACTCACTCGCTATCGCTCGTTTGTGCTTTAAACAGTTTCGATTATTAATCGCCTTCATTAACACACTTGTTGGTTAAATAACTATAATAAACCACGAAATTCCTTATTATGAAACACTATAAAATTAAATTGAAATAAGTATTATAGAATACTGCAAAACTACCTATATAATGTCATTGTATGGCAACCAAGCCCGCCAAACCCTGTCTGAAACCCGGTTAGGGTGAGCGGAAACGGGGGGGGGGGTAGTAATAACCTCATTAACAAACCAGGGTTCATCTGGCCCGGCTTAAATGTGTAAATGGAAAGGAAATTGATATCAAAGATACCTTAAAGACAGAAACCGAAAGGAAAGGCCAAGGCTGTGAAACACGCGAGGCTGGATGTATGTTTACGGAGTACTAAAAACAGAACATCCAATAACAGGAGTAGGAACTCTGTAAATGAAAGAATAATGCTTGCTGATGTCCAAGAAGAGAAAACGATCATACCGATAATACGAATAACTTATGAACCTAATGAGGAATATTTTGACCTCCTTCAGAAGATGCTTGGTGCTGGATCATCTCAAGTGATTTGATTCGAAGAGTTGGTAACCACCCAGAGGGTTGGCAAGAGGAAAAATGGAAAATTATCTTAAACAGTAATGGAGAAAGCATTTTGCAGATGCATATTATCAACAATCCGGTCATTGCTAACACTAAATTTCCACACAAATACACCAGAGTTGAACCAGCCAGAAACGAGCAATCTAACATGTGAGCAAGCGAAAATGAAATCAAGCTCGACTTTGAAATATTTGTTTGTGTTGGTGGCACTGTAAGTCTATGTCAAATTCGTGGTTAGCACGTTAGGTTTTGCGTCAGTTTATGTCAAAACTGACGCAAAACCTAACCTGCTAACAATAAATAAATAATAAAATAATAATAAATAATTTATTTTTTGTTATTCCATGAGGGTAAAATGATTCGCAACCATAACTATTTTTTAGAAAATGAAGGTGGGGATGTTCAACCCCTTTTTGATTTTAAATTTTGTATTTCATGGTTTCAAGCGTTATTTAGTCTGTGTCGTGTCTACGCCACTGATAATTTTGTGTTACTGTATTTAGAGAGTACTGCCAATCGTGTAAGTTTGGTTGCCTAGCATTTAGGGTGAATACATGATCACGTGGGAAATGGAAATTAATGAAAACCCTGTAGTATAGATCAACACCTTACCAACGATGACATTTCGAAAGACTTCGAAGAGAACGAAGGTGATGAGGAAATTAACGAAGAAGGAATGCTCTTGGATAGAAATGATTCAAATATACTTTTCATTGCACCTGGACAAAATAAGAACCCGGCTTCTTGGCAAGCAATTGCAAATTTCGATTAACTCTGTTTTCCAAAAATATGTTTTGGCCATCCAATTGAATTACCAAAAAATTTAACATATACGGATAGAGCAAGGCCAGGTTGTCGCCATGCGATCTTGTGTACCGAGTCGGCTATATCTGTTTACGAAACACCAAGAAAACAATGACAACATTAATGCGGGAAACTTATTAAATCAAGATTTTGTAAATAATTTGATTAAAATAAATTGTGGTGATCAATTTATTAAAGAAATTCGATCGCGTCCAGCATATTGGGAGAGTAAGAAAAAATATTTATTGGCAATGATTAGGCAACTCGGAAACCAACTTTGTTTTTAACTCTTTCTGCTGCAGAAAGCAGTTTGACCGAACTTATTATTTTACTGCTTAAAGTCAATTTAAAGAAAACATTATCTATTAAAGAAACATTAGAACTGAGTGATTTTGAGAAAACATAACCGATAAGAAACGATCCAGTAACTTGTGCTCGTTATTTCCATAGTAAAATATTAGAATTTATGAAGTTAATAACTTCCGAGAACAGCATATTTAACGAACATAATGTACTAGATTCTTATGAAAGAGTTCAATTCCAAATGGGAGGATATCCACACGATCACATGTTCCTCTGATTTCCAACGGTTGCAAATAGAAATGCTTGACAAGCAGTCAGCACTTCTCGACTGACCTGGTGACTAAACTGCAATTATGCTGAATTGCTGCTGTTACCGTTTGTTATGAAACGTAACACGCAAGTAGAAATGCACTTTGAACTGGGAAAATGTACTAAACCTTCGTAATTTACATCATATTTGTTGTACATAGTATATAGGAACTTCCTAGTCAATAAACTAATGCAGTTAGATATCTGTCTGTGTTCACGAAGCTCTGCCGAACGGTCGAAGTCTTTATTATACTCCTTGTGTGAGACTACACAAGGCGTTCTGGCATTCTATCCTCAACCAACGGAACCAAGTCTTTACTACCTTTCTTGTGTGACACTGCACAAGACCGTTGGTTGGCATCCTTTTACATTCCTACACCCCTGACTTATCCTGTAATTGTCCAAATTAAAAACATACAGTCCCCTACAAGCTTCACCCTGAACAAATCTTGATCCTTTATGAAAAGAAAAATGTGAAGAAAACGAAAAAAATAAGAAAATAAACGATTTAATGAACTATTTTTACAAAAAACTAGAATTACTGCCATTTTCTAATATTTTGAATAAACTTGCCTTAACGGAAATGCAAACTTTTTGACATTACGTTCGGAACTACAACAGCCTCGGGTTTACTAGAAAATAAATAAGTCTTAAAATTGGAATAAATTGTTATAATAAAGATATTTCACATTTATTTGAAGCAAATATGGATATACAATTTGTATTAGAAAAATATAGTTTGGCTACGTATATTGTGAATTATATTAGCAAAATTGAATGTGGATTATCAAAATTGCTTCGACATGTTGCAACTGAAATGCAAACAGGAAATAATACTTTAATAGATAAATTAAGAAAACTTTGAAATTTTTTAATAGCAATTTAATGTCAGCACAAGAGGCATGTTGCCTGTTTCTAAAAGTTTCTAAAAGTAGCAGAAAAGTAATTTTTATAAATATCAGACCAAAATCAGAGCGTGTGGTAATGTTAAAAAATAAAAATATGCTACAACTAGTTCAACAAGACTGTGAGGATGTTTTTATAAAAGAAACGACCCAAGGCACTGGAAAATATTTATTTAGCAGAGTACGTTGCGGATTACTTTAAATCATATAAAAATATAAATGATTTAAATGATGAAGAAATTGATATAAAGGAAAGAAGTAAATCACAAGTAATTAGATAAAGACGTTATAAACTTGTGCAGGTTTCTACTACTATCGTGAATATATTTTATTACTTCTGCCGTTTAGAAATTCAATCAATGATATAGAAAATAGAAATTGTCACCACGTAAATCGCGAAAGAAAATTAATAGAAGCAGCTGTGAAAAACTTACCTATAGATGTACTCGACTCAATTTTCAAAATCTCGTATTAGGATTGATAGCAATATGTAAGTTGAGTGTGAAATGTAAAACAACTGAGACTAAGTCAAACCCCTTCGCTAAATGTTTTTAGCTTTAGTTATAAGTTTTAGGATAGAAATTTAAGATGCGGACAAGTGCTGATGCACTTGTGCCATCCTCTATTTCTCATTGAGTGCCGATAGAAATACTATAGATGTAAGCTTTTATCCAGAGGATCATCAAGCTGTAATATAATCTTAAGTTTTATTTTCCACACTGTACACTACTTTTGTATTTCTACGGAAACACTCAATAAAATTTCTAAAATTTTTGAATTTATGAACGCCTACAAGAATCATTAGAAGCAATCGGAAATGGCGATCGGGCAACTGGTAGTAATGATCAATTTGATTAGTAGAGGCAAGGACAATATTCAAAAGAAAAGTAGTGATAGTCTGAAAATAATGACGACTAGTGATAAGTCGCTGCTTCAAGCATCTTATTTAATTGCGCTTCGAATAGCTAAATCGAAAAAACCGTTTACTATTGGCGAGAAGTTACTAACGCCTTGTATCTTAAATGTTGTACAAGAAATTTTAGGTCCTCACGCTGTTGTAAAACTAGAGGCCATACCGCTTTCGGACACTACCATTATGAGGAGAATTGTTGAGATGGCCACCGATATTGAAAATCAAGTAATAGAGGGGATAAAGAAATCGAGATGTTTTGCGATTCAACTTGATGAATCAACTGACATGAATAATCATGCTATCCTACTTTGTTTCGTGAGGTATAGTGAAGATGAAGACTTAAGGGAAGGATTTCTTTGTTGTCTAGACTTACCTGGACAAACCACTCCTTCAGAAATATTTAATGCTCTTGATGAGTGTTTTCAAGCGCAGGGCTAGACTGGGGCAAATGCGTCGGAGTGTGTACTGACGGTGCTGCGAGCATGACTGGACGTCGCTCAGGAGTAGTTTCGAAAATAAAAGAAGTCGCACACCCTGAAGTTTTGTTCACTCACTGTATGATCCAACGGGAGCACTTAGCTGCAAAGAAGCTTTCCGCTGAACTAAACACTGTGATGAAAGACGCGGTGAAGATTATTAATGAAATTCGTAGTCTAGCTATGAACTCAAGGATCTTCACGACACTATGTGAAAGCATGGACTCACAGCACCAACATCTTCTTTATGGAGAAGTGAGATCGTTACCGAGAGGAAGGGTTCTTTCGCGACTTTTCGAACTGAGGGAAGACGTAAAGCAGTTTATGCGAGACCGAAAATCTGAACTGGAGCCTTTGACGAATGAAGGATGGCTGGCAAAGCTTGCTTACGTGGCGGACATATTCAGTCTGCTCAATGAAGTCAATATTTCTCTGCAGGGGTCACATACAAATATTTTTACTTTAAGAAATAAAATGGATGCGTTCAAGAAGAAGCTAGCTCTTTGGAATAGTCGCTTGCAAGAGGAAGATATATAAATGTTTCCACTTTTGGGTGCATTTTTTATTGCTGCTGATGTCAACAAGAGAGTCATGTTCAACATAATAGGTCAACGTTTAAGAACATTAGCTGAAAATTCTTATAATTATCTGCCTGAAAATGAGGATCCTCGTAAAGGTAGTCATGTTCAACATAATAGGTCAACGTTTAAGAACATTAGCTGAAAATTCTTCTAATTATCTGCCTGAAAATGAGGATCCTCGTAAAGGTAACCTCTGGATTAACAAGTCATTCTTGGAAGATATAAAGTCATGTGCACTTGATCCTTGTGAAAAAGAAAAGCTGATCGAGTTGTCTTCTGATGTCCAGACATAAAATGCAATCATTGTCTCAATTTTGGAAATCTCTAGAAAAACAATATCCATCTTTGAGTTACAAAGCTATCAAATTATTGGTCATTTTTTCGACTTCCTATTTGTGCGAAAAAACGTTCTCAATAATAAAAACAAAACAGAGAAATCGAATAAATATTAATGCAGCGCTTCGTCTCGCAGAAACAATTCTGCAGCCACGTATATCATATTTTCTAAGAAGCAGCAGCACGTCGCGCAAAAAAATTTTAATTGTATAACATATAGTTATAAACCTATATAATAAATAAAATACTATGTAACAATAAAATACTATATATACGATATATAATTGTTTTTTATTATGTCTTGACTTTCAGCCGGTCCGCGAAATATTTATCCTATTTTCACCGGTCCGCAGGTGCAAAAAGGTTGAAGAACACTGTCTAGATTGTTCTCTGAATGTCATTTTTTGGCAGTGGTCTATTATGTTTTTCGGACTTTCTTCCACTGTCTAGGGTGTAAATCACACTCTAGACAGTGGAAAAAGTCCGAAAAACATATCACCGTTCTAGATGATTATAAATAAAATTATAAAAGAAAACATAAATTACAGATTACGCAATCGTTTTTGACGGATTTCTCACGAATTGTTTATATGAACATATTGCATCTTGAAAAAAATGTTTCTCATATGCAGGGTGTCCCATAAAGTTCTCTGCATATGGAAAGCTTTTTTAATTACTTATCTATTTATCAAAAAAAGTATTCTCCATAAAAGGTTCTGCATTACCCAAAAACCTGTCAGGCCATTTTTACATTTTACGATTTCACCTGTATATAGGTTCCGTTTCAGTCATATTTTATCGTACAACACGTCAGCTATTTGCATCTAAGGTTATAAAGTTGACACGCACGTGCAAGTAGGTGGTTGTGGGTTTGGGTGTTGGTTTGGTGATGTCCATCTCGATGGCTTATGCCGCTCATTAAATAATTCAGGAGGCCTGAAGGGCTAATTATTCCGACTTCTGGTCCGGAATCCATTCTCCCAAGTGTGCTACATAACCGCCTCGTAGATTTTTGTGATCGCCAAGGGGGCGTTATACATTTTCCCGAGTAATTAGGGGACTCATGGAACGTCGCAGGTTACCACCCACACCACGTCGAACGACAGCTGTAGCGATACTCGCCGTTCGCCTGCTGCAATTAACGCTTACGCATCGAGGCCGCACCGTAAAATCAAGGTATTGTGCGCTCCTCTGCTATTTTGTACAATAATCGTTCATGTGATGCCGCCAGTTGGCCAGTTTGTGTTACTAGTTAAACACACTTGCTATTAACATTTAATCGAGGCACTGTGCGCTCATTTCTGCATTTAACGCTTGTGCTATTAAATGAAGCATACTTGCTAATCAAGGTATTGTGTGCCCGTTTGTGAGTTTAACCTTTGTACGAATAAATTAAACATACTTGCTATTAACACTTAATCAAGGCACTGTGCGCTCATTTATGCATTTAACCCTTGTACCATTAAATTAAACATACTTGCTATTAACGTTTAATCAAGGCATTGTGAGCCCGTTTCTGAATTTAACCTTTGTATGGTTGCTGCGCGAGCACCAAAGGGGCACTCCAACTCTGTATCCCGAATCCGGGGCAAGTTGAGCATTATACCGCCAGATGCCAGCGCATAAAGCACCAGCCTCTATACCGCAAGGTAAATGAGGTTACAGATTATACATACATACATACTAATAAATTAAACATACTTGCTATTACCGCCTTGTGCTGGAGTCAAGCTGCTATGGCAAAAGCTCTAAATGCAGTTAAAGATGGCATGCCGCACAAGACAGCAAGTAAACATTTCTCCGTTCCAGTTGTGACATTAAAAAGAAAGGCTAAAGGGAAAATGTGCATGCTGTAAATGACGTAAAAGTTCTAGAAAGTAAGCGCAGTTTTTACTCGGGGACAAGAACGCGAATTGGTGCAGCACATACACGACATGGAGTTCAGAATGTATGGATTGACGACTCAAGACATCCTTATTCTCGCTTATCAACTGACCTAGAAAAACAAGATAAAACACCCATTTTTGTGTTCGAGTTTATACATTTTGTTTTATCTTCAATAAAAATTTGTAAATTAATAAGTTATGTAATATTTGTCTTAAGGGATCATTCTGTACCCCCCTAGAAATCATTTTATGCACATACGTGCAGAAAATGATCCTTTTGTAGACCTCTAAGCAAATGTTAATTAAAATTATATTCATCAGGTAGCAAAAATTTAATTAATGCAAATTTTTAAGTAAATGAACAAGCTTCCGAATTCTAGTTTAGGTTTAGAGAAATAACCGCATTGTGTATTTTTTACATGAATTTTGGCTTAAGGGGATCATTTTATACACATTTTCCTACATATTAAACAATAGACAAAAACACGAAAATCTACAAAATCCAATCCCTCACAACCTAGAAAACGCAAACAAGAGATTTTCCTGAACCTAATTTTGAAAAATATAAGGATCTTTCCCTACGGCAACTTTTTGAGCTTTTTTTCGACGACAAAATGTTGACCTTTTTAATCGATGAGTCTTCTAGATATGCACTATTTAAAAATCTGCCTGCCCCAAAAATTTCCAAAGAAGAAATAAAATGCTTTTCATTAATACTTTTAGTAAGTGGCTATTCGGTACTTCGAGGAAAGAGATTTTATTGGAAATCACAGGGTGACTTCAACAACCCCATGCCTAGCAGAGCAATGAGAAGAGATCGTTTTATATAAATTATGCGTTGTATACATTGTGCCGACAATTCCAACCTGATGCTAATGATAAAGTATGGAAACTTCGCCTGCTCATAAATAAACTGAAACCAAAATTCGTTGAACATTATCAACCAGAGAAGCACATGAGCTATGATTCGCTACTATGGACGACATCCGTGTAAGCAGTTTATACGGGGTAAGCCTATACGCTTCGGCTATACTCGTAGAATGTGAGCACTAAATACAACATCTGGATATTTGGTTAATTTTGTACTATACTAGAGAAAAAGTGATCGTAGGTCGAAGATTATGAAAAAGAATTTGGTGAAGTTGCGGCTTCCTTTATCACCGTGTTGCATGATGGAGGGGGTGAGAAAGAAGGACCGTATTATCTCTACTTTAACAACTGATTTTCTTATATCTTCTTCAACACCTAAAAAGAGAGGATATCAGGGTACTGGTAACCTTAGGGATAACCGTATTCCAAACGACTGTTCAATATGAGACAAAAAACACTTTCACAGAAAGAGAGGAGTATACAAGGTGTTATGGAAGTCCATTTTAATCAATGATAGAGCTCACCAAAATGAACAATTTTTCTATTTATCGTTTTTTATTTAATCGCATATTTTTTCAATAATTTTTCTACCCTAAATTTGAAAAGCCGCTTGGTAAGCAAATCTAACCTAAATTTGAAAAGCCGCTTGGTAAGCAAATCTAAGTTAAATGTGAACGACACAAGTATATTTTAACAGTAGTTCTTGCACAAAAAACATGCGGTCCATAACTTACCCACCTCAATTGATAAGGTACGTTAGGGACCAGATCCGAACTAAAGATTTTAACAGTATCTATGCCATAGGCGGGTATGCATTTTTAGATTGAAAATGTTTTGAATTTTAACTCAGTTTTGAGGGCGTCTCCAAAAAATGATAAATGGAGTTGTTCAGTTGTATTATGGGTTAAAATATTTGCACTCATTTCCGTAACACCATGTATATGAAGGAGCGATCGAGAAAGACACCGGAATAATGGCAGTTAGTTACGTCATCACGGCTCTAAGCTCCGTTTGTTTGGAATTGCTTGCTTGCAACCTTGATGCTCCACGTGTATTGTGTAGCTTCCTGCTGGCGCATCCGTAGATAAGATGTATTAGTAGATTAAGATGTTATAAGTAGTATTACACTTTTAAGTTTAGTTCCTAGCATGTTGTCGACTAGTTCCTAGTTGCGTTAGAAGTAAGATATTGTCTAACCACGCTAGCTGAACTTCAATGTTATATTTCATTGTAAAACAAAAATACGTTTTTTTAAAGTCTTTTCGACGGCCTTTTAATTTAACTAGTTCTTTGGGTTGATAACAATGTGGTTCTGGTTGCTTCAACTTGCCACGATATTGCGTCACTTTGGCAAGTAAAACATTATAGTCAAGCGCAAAAGAAAATTATTCAAGTCTTGCATTCAAACATGATAAATTAATATAATTCACATATGGGTGGAACCGATCTTATACATGAAAATATGTCAAGGTACAGAATTGGCATTAGAAGTAAAAAGTGGTGGTAGCCAATTTTCACGTCGCTCATTGATGTAGCGATCACAAACGCATGGCAAATCCATAAAAAATCTGGTGGAAAACTACCACAACTTGAATTTCGTAAAGAACGTGCAACCAGCTATTTACGAAGTTATGAAAGCGCTCTTAAACCTGGAGGAACATCAAAATCGACTGTATTGTTAAACTGAATTTCAGACAATGTGAGATATGATCACCTAGTTGTTGAAGCACCTGCAGAAAGGAGATGAGCAGGAGAGGGCTGCATATCAAGCGTCAAAACACATCGCAGTAAGTGTGATTTGGGATTTTTTTCCTTGTTTTTAAATTTTCCATACCAACTAGGTTTTTTGTGTTTTTATATTAGTCTTATGCCTAAAGCGTAAATTTACAATTACGTATGTTTTTATTTGGAATACAATGTATACGTAAAAGCCTAGTGTTACCATACCTATGGTAATGGTTTTGTTAGTTATAAATTTTTTTAGTAAATTTGTGAAAACTGTCTTTAAAAAGCCATACTAACCTTAACTTCACGAAAATTTAAAAAAATAGCGAAAAATAAAATTTGGCTAGGCACATAATTTTGAGCAACTAAAACATTTTTTTGGGTAGTTACTATAATAGCTAAATTTGTTACTATTTTATATTTTGGTGCAGGTATTCCGCAAAAAGCTTACCAAAGTATCCAACTTGTGGACACGATGGACGGCCAGGGTTGCCTTACTTTTATAGCACATTAACAATGAAAGAAATTTTCATGCATATTTATATAAAGAAAAAGATAAAATTAAGCAGGACATTATTATACTACGTTGCTGCAATGGAAATAAACCAAAAAGAGGCAAAACACACGCAACCCAAGTTTCGATAAAATATCACATTCTTTTAGAGTTTAGACACTAAAACACTCGTCAGGATTTGCAGAAATGCTTTTTTGGGTATCACTCAACTAAGTAAAGATAGAGTACAACGAATATTCAGAAATTTTGTAAGGAAGGGTCTGATACCTGAGGAACGGCGAGGGGGAAATCGTATTGGTATAAAAAATTATAAGAAGAGATTCGCCATTAAAAAATTTATTGAGTCATTACATTGTGTCGAATCGCACTACTGCCGTAGCAAAACCGGCACAAGAAAATATCTACCCTGCGAGTAAAATTTTAAATAACTTTTTGGAATGTATCAAACAAGAGTTTCGAGAGATATAAAAGTGAAATTAAGCTATTTTAGAAAATACGTTAATGCTTACTACAACATTGTTTTTGGAACCCCAAAGTCGGATGTCTGTTCTACATGCTTGAGAACGAAGTGCTAAAAACGACTACCTCCTTAGAAGAAAGGCAAAAGGTAATTGCAGAATATCGAGTTCACAAACAAAAAGGCAAAGGCATTTTTTAGTTTGCTAAAACAAGACGATCCGAGTATTGCAACATTATATTTCGACTGCCAAATGAATTTGGCTTTACCAAAATTGCCGGATCAAGCTGCGCACTTCAGCCAACAGATAAACTATTATAACTCTACAGTGGTATGCGGAAATTCAAAAACCGACATTACCATCTGCCAATGTTTTCTCCTAACTATGGAGTGAAGTTGATTCACCAAAGACTTCTAATGCGATACCCTCAGCAATGCTGCACGCCCTCAACAACATTAACGTTAACGAACAGATTGAGAAAGTTAATTGTTTTCCGATGGCTGCGGTGGCCAGAATAAAAATAGTATAATGATGGCGATGCTATGCTACTGGCTTCTGCAACAAGCACCACGAAATGTAGAAAAAGTCGAATTAATTTGCCCAATTGTTGGGCATTCCTTCATACCCCCCGATAGGGTATTCGGATTGATAAAGAAAGTTGTGAAAAAGAAAGCTGTAATATTTAGTAAAGGCCAGCGATTATGACAACATAATAAAGCACTATGCTACTATTCGGAAATTGGGCGATGATTGACATATCCATGACAGAAAAAGCGAAGCCAAAAGGTGCATAAAAGTTCCTGGTTCTTGGCATTTTCAATTCAACAAGGTAAAACGATTTATTTTTATTAGAAACGGGAAAGACAATGTACTGGTACGTGGAGAACCCAACTACCTGAGCTGTATTCGATCAGGAAAAAGCATCTGTAAGACAGGCGCCAAAATTTCATATTTAACTGCTCCTGTAATACCAATTGGCAAAGAACTGAAAGGCGACAAAAGCAGTATCATCAGACTATTAATTGGGCATTGCAGAAAGGAATGGGAACGTCATCCGAATCTTTTTATAAAAACCTTCTCTGTACGCAAGATACAGAGGATAACGCACAATGTAATGTAGCATGCTGTGAGAATGCTTAATTATTTTCAATTAATATCAAGATATCAAAAGGGTATCATGTGATAACAAGTGTAAGAGAATAACGGGTGGCAGTAAATATTAGCAACCAAGAGGTTGTTGACAAGGGTTGAAAAGTTTCTATAATTTAAAGATTATCAGTCAAAATATTCACATTAAAGGTCGAATAATACCTTTAATTGTGAGGATATAATTGCAATTTGATACGTGTTAGTAAGAATAGCCTTCTGCACGATCAAATACTGACCAAGGGGTCAATATTAGTCTTCACATAGTGAGTTGGAGATTTATAGAAGCCATTTCAAGTGGTCATTGGTGTACAAGCCATCAGTTTAGTGAGTGTTTGTGTGTTGGGCATGCTGCAATACCGTTTTAAGAAAATATTAAACGGTCAAGTCTGCCTACAACGAGCTTTTATGGGTCATCATCATCTTCAAGTAGGTGTTTGACGACTTCGATCAGTGTGAAACTGATATTAGAGCAACATCCCAAGTACGAGTTTGGCTGTTGAAGGTTAGTGTATTCTAGTAACAGTTTGGATACGGCAAATTTAGAATTTAAAACGTGTATTTAGATTTAGAGAATCTTAGAATATTAAGTTTTCTAAATTAATATGGTGATTTGAGTACTCGACGGTTTCGATCTTTATAATTAGAAATTTATCATTTTGGTCTAGTTATTTTAAAAAGTATTTAACCTCATTTATTGGAACTGTCATTTAATTAAATAATTTTGACAACTTTAATCTGACTATTAATTTGTAATGTCGATTCAAACGTAAAATACACTATAACAGTTAATTAGATTCAAACTCCAGTACTAAGAGTGTGATTTAAAATAATCAAACTAATATTTATTTGGTCATTCAAAGTACAATTCATTAATACAGTATATATATTTGACATTAACTCATTCAGCTGGGAAGTACAGAGAGTCTCAATTGCTAAATAAGCTGGCTAGCCGAGGTATATTTAAACATGACATAATTTCAAAGTCAATTATGAAAGTAGGATATATGTCAATATATGATTTAGTTGAAAGCAACAAGGTAAGTGAGAATTATATACATTATTATTGATATTACTTCTGTGAATTAAGCAAACAGGGTAGATATCACTAATTTTTATTATACATTAAAATCTCCTACAAAAGGGGTGGTGTAATAAAATTGACGCGCAACGTGAGGCTCGAAAGGAAGTTGTAATAAATTTAGCTCCACAAAGTGAGATACAAAAGATAAACAAATAAGATTGTAAAATAATTGGTATCGATCAACGTGAGGGTTCGAGGCATTTAGAAGAGAGGATACGTATATGAATTTGCGGTCGGGTTTTAGAAAACCAACAAGGAAGTTAAAGAAAATGGATGGACTTCAATTAGAACAGGGTGATAACGTAGTAAATACGGAAGGATGTCAAATGCAAGAAGCTAGTACATTAGTCAGTGCATCAAATGACAGCAATATGATGCGAATGATGCAAGAAATTTTAAATAAAGTATCTACAGTAGAAAACACAAACCAGGAACTTTTAAATAAAGTATCTGCAGTAGAAAACACAAACCAGGAAATTAGATCTGTAGTTGAAGACAGCAATCAAGAGATTGTAAATAAGGTGATTGAGGTGGAAACTGCAATGTCAGAAAAAATCGATACAATTGAAACAAAATTAAAGACGTTCCAAACAGAAAATGGAAATCTTATAAATAAGTTAAGGGTACAATTAGAACGACAATTGGTACAGAAGGTAACACCTATCGAAAAGGAGGTAGATACCATTAGGTCACAAGTAGAAATGAACAAGGATAATATTAAAAATTTTGAAAACAAATTTGACAGTTATCAAGGTAACGTCAAAAATCAAATTCAGTCATTGAATACCGAGGTGAAAGATATAACAAACTGTTTACAAAATAGCTCAAATAGTGGGAATATCAGTTTTAATGGTGGTATAGTTATGCAAGCGAGTCATGAGAGACCAAAGTTTAACGGGAATAGGCAGGTATTACACCCTATTAAGTTTCTAAAGAAATTGGAAAATTATTTTGATACTATGAAGATTGTAAGTAGTAAAAAGTTACAAGTAGCAATAGAATGTTTAGAACATGAGGTAAACCTTTGGGCTGAAAGTCACTGTACTGAATGGGACAACTATGAATCTTTTAAAGTTGATTTTATTAACAAGTTTTGGTCGAGAAATATCCAGGAAAAAGCTAGGGCTGAAATTTATATGGCAAGAATGTATAACGGTAGATTTGGAAGTTTTACGAAACACGTGTGGTATTGGATTGCGAGAGTGCAGTATTTAGAACCAAAGATACCTGACGAGATTCTGGTAGAAGCTCTTAGCAAACACTTTCCAATAGACGTACAAACAGCATTAGTAGCTTCGCAAGTGCAAAACGTAGAAGGAATGCTAAAGGTTTTGGAGGGTTTGGAAAATAGACAAACCAATTCAAAATTTGACGTAAGAGAAAAAACGTCAAATTTTCAAACTTCATATCCGTCAAAATTTGGTAATCGCAATGCAAACCAGTTTGAAACAAGAAATAGGATGAACCCAAACAATTACGACCAAAATCAAAATAAAATGTTAAGATTTGACAATAATGTTAGAGGAAGGGAAAATAATAGGAATAGCTATACGATTCAAGCAAGGGGTGATTCACCAGTGTCATTTAAAGCCAGGGATAGATCACCAAATACATCGCAAAATCAGGAAAACTAAAGGACCCGGTACAATTAGCTCCAATTGTTAAAATTCGGGTTTCAAAGGAGCAACAAGAGCATATAAATTTTGTGAAAAATTATTTTCAACAATATAACAAAATTCAAAAAGTTCATAATGTAGTTGATTTGGCATGTGATGTTTCGGAAAAAGAAAAAGAATTAGTAAATCAGGATTTACCTTATTTAAATGTAGAGATTGAAGGTATTAAGCAAGACTTGTTAATAGATACGGGTAGTTCGGTGAGTGTAATGTCGGAAGAAATGTTCGTAAGAATATTAGAACAAAATAATAAAATACCTATCTTACCATCAGTGGGTTTAACAATTCAAGGTGTCACTGGGGGAATTAGAAAAGTCAAAATGCAGGCATTAATGTTGGTAAATATGGGAAGTTCAAAACATAAAATAGTATTTTTAATTATTAATCAATTAAATACTACATCCATTTTAGGCATGGATTGGATGTACAAGGTTAAAACTAATTTGAATTTTAACAGTAAGATAATGAAATTTGTAGATGCAGGACAATGTCATGAAGTTTATTTTAAAAATAATTCTAACCAAGATAAAATTGTATCGAATGAATTGAAGTTAATATCAACAGTTAATTTAAATATACAAGATGAAACAAGGTTTGAGATAAAGGAGATACTATTTGAAAACAACAATGAGTTAAGCGAATCATTACAATTACAAAAAGATTTGAATTTAGTTTTGAAGGATCTAAAAGAAACAAATAATGAAACGCAATACATGAATGTTGAAGGAGTGGAGTTTGAAACAGAACCAACTTTAACAATACATCAGTTAAATAAACAATTTAATAAGGAGAAATTATATCCGATACAAGATATATTAGAAGAATATAATGTAATCTTTTCTGATAAGCCAGGCTTATGTAATCGTTTTATTTGTAAATTAAACATTAAGGATGAAACGGTATTTGTACAAAAATCTTATCCAATTCCTTTTGCAAAAAGAACAGCAGTTGAAAAAGAGATAAAAAGAATGTTAGATTTTGGTATCATTGAACATTCAGATTCACCTTATTCTAATCCCATAGTCGTAGTTACAAAAAAGAATGGGTCGGTACGAATTTGTTTGGATGCTAGAAGGTTGAATACAATATTAGTAGAAGATCGAGAATCACCACCATCAATAGATGAATTACTACAGAAATTTAATGGTGTTAAATTTTTATCATCTTTGGATTTAACTTGTGGTTATTGGCAAATCAGATTGCATGAAACGTCTCGAAAATATACAGCATTCTTAGTAAATGGTCGGAGTTATCAATTTAAAGTTTTACCTTTTGGATTGAATGTATCAATTGCTGTATTCAGTAAATGTTTAGATCATATTTTGGGTCCAGTAGTATTATCGTTTGCAACGGTGTACGTCGATGATATCCTTTTAGCCTCGAAAACATTAGGTGAACATAGAAGTCAATTAGCTTTGGTTTTGGAGAAACTTAGATTAGCAGGTATGACAGTTAATGCTGATAAAACAGATCTATTGATGGATCACATAAAATTTTTAGGATATGTAATTAGTCCTCAAGGTATTAACGTGAATCCTGATAAAATAAAGACCATTCAAGATTTTAAGCCACCTAAAAGCAAAAAAGAATTACAATCATTTTTGGGAATATGTAATTTTTATAGAAAGTTTGTCTGCAACTATGCTTCGTCTGTAGTTAAACTTACTCATCTATTAAAGAAGAATAATAAATGGAAATGGGGAATGGAGGAGCAAGAAGCTTTTCAACAAATAAAAGAAAGATTTATTAAGATAGTAACTCTTTCACATCCAGATTTCAACAAAACATTTTATATTGCAACTGATGCATCGGGTTGTGCATTAGGAGCACATTTGTTTCAAATAAACGAAGATGGTTCAACAGAAAATGTAATTTTTGCTAGTAGAGCATTACTAGAAGCTGAAAAGAATTATATGACCACTGAGTTAGAACTATTAGCCATAGTGTTTGCTTGCAAAAAATTTAGAACTTATATTTTGGGATATGAAACTATAATTTTAACAGATCATAAAGCTTTAGAATTTTTAAGTAGCTGTAAAGCTTTGAGTGCACGTTTGATGCGATGGAGTATGTATTTGCAAGAATATAAACTCAAAATACAATATTGCAAGAGTAAGGATAATTTAGTAGCTGATTTCTTATCTAGATATGTGTACGGTGATGAAAAGAAATTGAATCCATTACTAGTAGCTTTGACTAGAGAAGTAATTCCAAGAACACAATTACCTAACTTACTTAACAATATAGAAAATGATCAGAACACGGATCAAAATATATTTTGGATAAAGAATGAAATGGTAACGAATGAACAGGGAAAGAGTGATGAATTGAAATTAAATTATAAGATTCATGAAAATATTTTGTTTAGAAGAAGCAAGAGAAGTGAAGAATGGTGGTTACTATGTATTCCAGAAAAGTTAGAAAGAGAATTGATAAATGAGTATCATCAAATGTATGGACATTTTGGTATCAAGAAATGTACTGCACTATTAAAAGAAACTTGTTATATTACAAATATAGAACGTAAGGTTCAGAAAATATTAAAATACTGTGATTTATGTCAAAGAACTAAAGTAAGCAACAAAAGTCAGAAAACTCTCATGAGGAACATTGAAGCATTACAACCATTACAAATAGTATCTGTAGATTTGTTTGGTCCTTTACCTAGAGGAAAGTATGGAGTTACTTGTATATTTGTAATGAGAGATATATTTACAAAATTTGTTAAACTATATACAATCAAGAAACCAAATACTAAATCATTATTAAATAGAATTTTAAATGATTTTATAATTAATATAGGTAAGCCAGTTATAATTTTATCAGATCATGGATCACAATTTACAAGCAGATTATGGAAAGAAAAACTTAATGAACAGGGGATACAGTACAGGTATTCTGCTATTTATCACCCACAATCAAATCCAGTAGAAAGGATCATGAGAGAATTAGGCAGAATGTTTAGGTGTTATTGTAATATGAAGCATACAAGTTGGCCAAGTTATGTACAAAATATAGAAGATTGGTTAAATTGTGTGGAAAGTGATACTACAGGATCAACACCTTATGAATTAATGAAAGGTCATAAACCGACTAGAATCATAGAAAATTTAATCAGATTTCCTGAAAGAATTGACACAACTACAGATCTAAAAATACAGTTAGCACAAGAAGTTTTTTTATCGAAGGCTCAAAGAAGAAAACGAAGACATGATAAGAATGTGGAACGTCCTATAAAATTCATGAGAGGCGATTTAGTATTAGTACGAAATCACTTACAATCGTCAGTAATAGAAAAAACGATTAAGAAGTTCTTTTTACTATATGAAGGTCCATATGAAGTGGTCAAGGAAGTAGGGGAAAATGCCTATGTTCTAAATTATCCTGGGGAAAATAGGTATAAGTATACCCAAAATGCTTATAATTTAAAGAAGTATTATCATGAGAATAATATCAATAATGTAGTAAATCAGGTTATAGTATATCACAATAATGTAGATAAAAATGTTAATTGGAAAGAAGTTATGTCATGGGGTTACCTTAATAATGATGTAAATACAGAGTAACTTGGTTAACAAGGTTAATTTTAGAATTTTAATATTTTTGAAATGAGTTAAGGTTAATTGTAAATAATTTAAAATAGACAAATATCAATTTTTACATAAAAGCTCGTTAGAGATCTTTTAAATGAAAAAATTGGGGGGAATAAACTGTAATGTAGCATGCTGTGAGAATGCTTAATTATTTTCAATTAATATCAAGATATCAAAAGGGTATCATGTGATAACAAGTGTAAGAGAATAACGGGTGGCAGTAAATATTAGCAACCAAGAGGTTGTTGACAAGGGTTGAAAAGTTTCTATAATTTAAAGATTATCAGTCAAAATATTCACATTAAAGGTCGAATAATACCTTTAATTGTGAGGATATAATTGCAATTTGATACGTGTTAGTAAGAATAGCCTTCTGCACGATCAAATACTGACCAAGGGGTCAATATTAGTCTTCACATAGTGAGTTGGAGATTTATAGAAGCCATTTCAAGTGGTCATTGGTGTACAAGCCATCAGTTTAGTGAGTGTTTGTGTGTTGGGCATGCTGCAATACCGTTTTAAGAAAATATTAAACGGTCAAGTCTGCCTACAACGAGCTTTTATGGGTCATCATCATCTTCAAGTAGGTGTTTGACGACTTCGATCAGTGTGAAACTGATATTAGAGCAACATCCCAAGTACGAGTTTGGCTGTTGAAGGTTAGTGTATTCTAGTAACAGTTTGGATACGGCAAATTTAGAATTTAAAACGTGTATTTAGATTTAGAGAATCTTAGAATATTAAGTTTTCTAAATTAATATGGTGATTTGAGTACTCGACGGTTTCGATCTTTATAATTAGAAATTTATCATTTTGGTCTAGTTATTTTAAAAAGTATTTAACCTCATTTATTGGAACTGTCATTTAATTAAATAATTTTGACAACTTTAATCTGACTATTAATTTGTAATGTCGATTCAAACGTAAAATACACTATAACAGTTAATTAGATTCAAACTCCAGTACTAAGAGTGTGATTTAAAATAATCAAACTAATATTTATTTGGTCATTCAAAGTACAATTCATTAATACAGTATATATATTTGACATTAACTCATTCAGCTGGGAAGTACAGAGAGTCTCAATTGCTAAATAAGCTGGCTAGCCGAGGTATATTTAAACATGACATAATTTCAAAGTCAATTATGAAAGTAGGATATATGTCAATATATGATTTAGTTGAAAGCAACAAGGTAAGTGAGAATTATATACATTATTATTGATATTACTTCTGTGAATTAAGCAAACAGGGTAGATATCACTAATTTTTATTATACATTAAAATCTCCTACAAAAGGGGTGGTGTAATAACAAGAACCCTGCCAAAGTCAAGAACCCAGTCAAAACCAAGAGCGTTGCGAAAATCAAGATGATAATTTTGCAATTTAAAAATTCATTTGTGTTTTCAGCATCTATAGTTTAGTTATCTTATTTCGATTCCATTGTTATACACAAAAATTGTTTATATTTTGTCCCAAATTTTCAGTTATAATGAAATCTTTGAAAGTTAGAAATAAATCAAAATCCCCGAAGAAGCCGCGTAAACCGCGCCCGCACCGGCCCTCGACGTCTCCAAGGAGGCCAAGAACTCCTTTTCAAGATAATAACAATACAATTTGCTTAATCTGCGCAGAACATTGTTCGGTAACGAATCTGTTTGACGATCTGCCTGTGCGCACTTATACCACACGAAATGCATCGAGAGATACATACGCTTACATCGTAAATGTCCCAAGTGTGCTCGTCGATTACTTATTGTATGTTTAACTATCCTTTAGTTACTACTTTGTAATAAATTCTCTTATAAAACATTATAGGCCTATAGGGTGTGTAGTTTATTTCCTTGAAAACAATCAATTTAGCTGCAAAACTCGCTTTTTGCTAAAATTCATTTGCAAAACTGGCCGTATGCATATTTGATTTTAAATTTACTGCTTATATCAGGACTGTAGACGTATAAGACACTGCCAATCTATTTCTGTAATCTACAGTCAATTTAAACGAAAACAATCAAACATGCGATAGAAAACATTTACAATAAAAGCATTCGGCCAGTTTTGCAAGATATGGGCTCATATTAAGTCGGAACCTGGGATATAGAACAATTCAAAATATTTGTGAAGTCTTAAGGGGACACAATGTAGATACTTTTAATATTAAATTCATATACACAGTGATGGCTGCTCCTTAGGGACGCAGGGGCGTTAGCCTCCCAGCTGTATGGTATTAGAAAACAGTACCGCGCTACTGCTACTTACGTTCTAATATTTTTAATTATCTCTGAGCCAGGTGCAGCGTGTCCAAATTATCCAAAGGAAAGTGTGCATATAAAAAAGAATGCCCAGCTATTCCACCAGTGTTTAATATCAAATTAAACAGATTTTATTTCAAAATTCACTAGTTCATAAAAGTTCAATACTCGTATGTTTAAAAATGCAAACTAGCAACACATGCTATAGTTCATGAAAGTTCATGTATTTACTCCAGCCGTTGCATCAGCCGATTTAGCAGAATTGCAAAATGTAACGCATAGCGGCCTTGAAAAATTCCGACCGTTTGTTATGACACACGACAGCGACCTAGTAAAAGTAAACACTGCGCTTTGAAATAATGCAATTTTTAGATCTAAGGGAAATGTAGATATGTATATATAGGCCGACGTTTAATAATAAAAGCAATCGGCATTAAGTGTTTGACTCGTTAACATCGAGGTACTACTTTTCCAAGCCTATAATTATGGTGTGTGAGGCTGCACCGCAGGGTAGTTATCAAATTATAACGTCCCTCTGAGTGGCCTGACTACATTGTCTTAAAATGCAGCTTGTAGTCTCAACCGTATGCTCAGAATTAAAGGGACGGAACCAGCGCAAATAACAGAAACCTGTTCAACCTCCAGGAATTTCTGTTCATGGTCCTTGGAGCCGGATCCATCTCAGCTTAAGAACATTCATATCCCCGGGGTTACCAGCATCCGAAGAATAAAACGTCTGCCAACCCACCCAGGTCCTATAAAATGGCAAATAATATGGAGGCATTCAACCAATTAGCTGTCACACAAGAAGAACTGGTGCAAAAAATAACGTAGGTGTTTTCCAATATAAAAAAGGACTCTGCCAGCCAGAAGACAGAAGTTTACATCAGCAGTCGAAATAAGGCGCTAGATGAGTACTGGCACGCCGCGACCATCAATCACGCGAACATAGTGCAGCTAAATATTCCAACCCACAACTATTTCACGAAGGGGTATTTCGATCAGGTTAAGGCTAGGAAACTAGAAAGCAAGAAGCCATGGTCGAAGATCATGAGCAAAAACTTCGGATTCGAAATTTACAAATTCGAATTCAAAAGTTCAAACAAGCCATGCTCAATGCTGAACAAATAGCAGAAAGACGAAAATCTGGAAACCACGTCAACATACATAGGGAGCTGATTGCCACGATTAAAATTACTGTCAAAGTAAAAACTGCACAGCGACAGCTTATACTCGCAAGTGCGGACGTCAGAAGATCATCGAAAGCAGATAAGTACCAACTGAAACACAAACGAAGAAGACGACTTATCATAATCTGCCGGGATAGAAATCCCGTTCGAGAGAGGGAGGGTTGAAGAAGACTTCAATACTGTAACCGACATCGTGCATAATAGCCGTCAACAGCTTATATGATATTAGAAAAAAGTACCGTGCTACTGCTACTTACGTTCTAATATTTTTAATTATCTTTGAGCCAGGTGCAGCGGGTCCACATTATCCAAAGGGAAAATGTACATATGAAAAAGAATGCCCAGCTATTCCACCAGTGTTTAACATCAAATTAAACAGATTTTATTTCAAAATTCACTAATTCATAAAAGTTCAATACTCGTATGTTTAAAAATGCAAACTAGCAGCACATGCTATAGTTCATGAAAGTTCATGTATTTACTCCAGCCGTTGCATCAGCCGATTTAGCAGAATTACAAAATGTAACGCATAGCGGCCTTGAAAAATGCTGACCGTTTGTTATGACACACGACAGCGACCTAGTAAAAGTAAACACCGCGTTTTGAAATAATGCAATTTTTAGAATTAAGGGAAATGTAGATATGTATATATAGGCCGACGTTTAATAATAAAAGCAATCACCATTAAGTGTTTGATTCGTTAACATCGAGGTACTACTTTTCCAAGCCTATAATTATGGTGTGTGAGGCTGCACCGCAGGGTAGTTATCAAATTGTAACGTCCCTCTGAGTGGCCTGACTACATTGTCTTAAAATGCAGCTTGCAGTCTCAACCGTATGCTCAGAATTAAAGGGACGGAACCAGCGCAAATAACAGAAACCTGTTCAACCTCCAGGAATTTCTGTTTATGGACCTTGGAGCCGGATCTATCTCAGCTTAAGAACATTCATATCCCCGGAGTTACCAGCATCCGAAGAATAAAACGTCTGCCAACCCACCCAGGTCCTAGAAAATGGCAAATATGGAGGAACTCAACCAATTAGCTGTCACACAAGAAGAACTGGTGCAAAAAATAACGCAGGTGTTTTCCAATATAAAAAAGGACTCTGCCAGCCAGAAGACAGAAGTTTACATCAGCAGTCGAAATAAGGCGCTAGATGAGTACTGGCACGCCGCGACCATCAATCACGCGAAAATAGTGCAGCTAAATATTCCAACCCACAACTATTTCACGAAGGGGTATTTCGATCAAGTTAAGGCTAGGAAACTAGGAAGCAAGAAGCCATGGTCGAAGATCCTGAGCAAAAACTTCGGATTCGAAATTTACAAATTCGAATTCAAAAGTTCAAAGAAGCCATGCTCAATGCTGAACAAATAGCAGAAAGACGAAAATTTGGAAACCACGTCAACATACATAGGGAGCTGATTGCCATGATTAAAATTACTGTCAAAGTAAAAACTGCACAGCGACAGCTTATACTCGCAAGTGCGGACGTCAGAAGATCATCGAAAGCAGATAAGTACCAACTGAAACACAAACGAAGAAGACGACTTATCATAATCTGCCGGGATAGAAATCCCGTTGGAGAGAGGGAAGGTTGAAGAAGACTTCAATACTGTAACCGACATCGTGGATAATAGCCGTCAACAGCTTATATGATATTAGAAAAAAGTACCGTGCTACTACTACTTACGTTCTAATATTTTTAATTATCTTTGAGCCAGGTGCAGCGTGTCCACATTATCCAAAGGGAAAGTGTACATATGAAAAAGAATGCCCAGCTATTCGGGTTTTACGGGGTTATTTGGGGAGCACCAGTGTTTAATCTCAAATTAAACAGATTTAAACTTCATTTCAAAATTCACTAGTTCATAAAAGTTCAATATGTTTAAAAATGCAAACTAGCAGTACATGCTATAGTTCATGAAAGTTCAATGTATTTATTCCAGCCGTTGCATCTGCCGATTTTGCAGAATTGCAAAATGTAACGCATAGCGGCCTTGAAAAATGCTGAACGTTTTTTATGACACACGACAGCGACCTAGTAAAAGTAAACAATGCATTTTGAAATAATGCAATTTTTAGAACTAAAGGAAATGTAGATATGTATATACAGGCTGTTTCCTAAAAAACGCCGCAACCCATAACTCCGTTGTTTTAAATTTTAGACCCAACAAACTATATATATTCTTAAATGTCAAGACAAGAGCTATCTACACCATCAGAGGCACCCTTACTTCATAATTATTTTGTTTTTTTCATTCAAAAGTTTAATGTTGGGCGACTTCCAAATATTATTTGCTAGGAAAAAATAAAAATGTAGTTGTGGAGAAAAATATTTGAATATTTTTATTTTTGGACCACCCTACTACCTATTATATTTCTTTACAAATGGTTGGTGTTTGTTTAAACTAAAAGAAAAAGTTTCGGCAGCGCTGAAGTGTGGATGCAATGCAGCGTGCTACTGACGCTGTCAATAGTGGAGAACTAGGTTGGTTGAAGGCATCAAAGTCTATAGGTTTCCACAAGCTACGCTTCGAGGAAGAGTCCAGAATAAATGTAACTGTTAGCTAGGTCGGTTTCAAACCACTTTTGACGCTGATTTGGAAAGGGAGATTGTGGTCCACATTCAACTTCTCGAGTCGTGCCTATTTGGATTGCCCCAACGGAGTGCGGAGATTAGCATATGACATGGCTGAAAAAATGTTTTGGAAAATCGATTTAACCAACCTCTCAAGTTAGCTGGCTGAGATTGGCTCGAAAGAGAAATCCAGACATTTCGTTGAGAAAACCTGAACCCACTTCTAAAGCACGGGCCATGGCATCATTTAATAGACCCCAAGTGTCAACATTTTTCGAAACATATCAAACAACTTTGGCGAAACATAACATTCAACCGACCAGGATCTACAATGTGGATGAATGCTCTATCTACAGTACAAAAGCCTCCCAAAGTATTTGCCCAAACTGGGAAAAAGCAAGTTGGTGCTCTTACTACTGCCGAACGTAGAATTCATGTCACCATGGTATGTTGCATGAGCACTACAGGTAACTTTGTACCTCCAGTTTTAATATGATAGGGCACCTTTAGGAACTCTGGGAATGTGTCAAGAAAATGGATGCATGAATGGTGAATTCTAACCTAATGCTCTCACTTCCAGAAAATTTTCTATGTAACCCCCTTTTTTAATGTGTTTCCACGTCTGAAGAAGTTATGTAATATAACGAAACGTTACGTTAAATCTTAAGGATGCTGATTATAATCAGTTTTTGAAGAAAATTTGCTGTTTTATTCAACCTTCGTTTTCCTATTTTTCTTCGTTTTCCAATTTTTTATTGTTAGAGAAGATTCTCCTGATTGTTGACGGACACTCGAGTCATAAGGGCATTGAAATTTTAACGTTTGCTAAGAATGGAATTCTCATATTAAGCCTTTCATCACACTGCACCCACCGTATGCACCCTCTAGATCAGTGGTCGCCAACCTGTCGATCGCGAGCTACCGGTAGCTCGCGGGGGCAATTCTGGTAGCTCTCACAACGATTTTAATTTAAAAAATACAAAATCAGAGAAGCTTCCTAAAATTCCACAAAAAAATCTAATTGTCATAATATTAAACATAAACAGCGGCAACGTTGCGGCGAGCGTTCTGCCGCTGACGCCATCAAGCTAGAATCGGCTAGAACCGACCAGCCGGACCAGTGCGTTAGTGTTCGAGAACGATCTGGATTGCTTTGAACGGGATAAATACGCACGGCGCGGCGACATTGCGCTTAGTTTAAAACTGAACGCGTAACCAACGTCCAGCGGTTGGGTTAGTAGTGAACAACAAAAAATAATATTATGGCAAGCAGTTGTAAGAAGGTAAAGACATACCACTTTCATTCGGAATGGGAAGAACAATACTTTTTTACAGAAGTTAAAGATAAAAATGTGTGTTTGTTATGTAATACTTCGGTCTCCGTTGCTAAAAAAGGAAATATTGAGAGACGTCATAAAACTGTACATTCTAATTTTGAAAAATCATTCCCACTACATTCTGCCGCCAGAAAGGAGAAACTGAAACAGTTAAAAAAGCAGTTAATTGGACAACAATCAATATTTTTAAGAACAATCGACAAAAATAAGGCTGTGTCCCAGATAATTGCACAAAAAAAGAAACCTTATGAAGACGGGGAAATGATAAAACAGGCGTTTTTAGAAGCTGCTGACTCGTTATTTGCCAACTTTAGAAACAAAGACGAGATAGTTTCAGCTATACAATCTATGCAACTTTCTGCAACAGTGATGAGACGTGTAGAAGTAATGAGCAATGATATTTTTTTACAGTTAAGAACTGACTTAGATAACTGTGTTTATTTTTCACTTCAACTGGATGAATCAACAGATGTCGTTGACACTGTCCAGATGGCCGTGTTCGTCAGGATGGTTTTTAGTGATTTTACGATTAAAGAAGATCTTTTGAAGTTTATTCCACTGAAAAGACACACTACTGGACAGGAGTTGTTTTCTCATTTAAAAAATATTATTTCTTCCGAGAAAATTCCAATATCGAAAATGGTAGGCTTGACAACCGATGGCGCTCCAGCTATGGTGGGTTTTGATAAGGGTCTGGTGGCGTTATGTCGTAAAGATGAAACTTTTCCGCAATTTCTCTCTTACCACTGCATTATCCATCAGGAAGCATTATGTGGAAATTTCCTGAAACTAAACAACGTTATGAACGTGGTAAAAATTGTGAACAAGATTAGAGCTCAAGCGTTACAAAGAAGATTATTCAAAACCTTGGCCGATGAAGTTGACTGTCAATACGGGGACCTACTCCTTCACTCTGAAGTCCGATGGTTAAGTAGAGGACGGGTGCTGAAACGTTTTAATGATGTCCTATCTGGCATAGTTCAATTTTTCAAAAAACGCGATGAACCGACTCCGGAACTAGAAAATTCAATCTGGCTTAGAGATTTTGGTTTTCTCGTGGACATTACCGAGAAATTAAACGAACTTAATTTGCAGCTTCAGGGGAGAGACAAAGAACTAGCAGAAATGATTTCTGATATAAAAGCATTTATCAAAAAGCTGGAGTTTTGGGAACAAAACCTAATTAACAGCGATGCCAAGCATTTTCCTATTCTTTCAGAAAAAATATCTCAAAATCCATTAGAACCCTATGACAGCAAATATCATGTAGAAATAGTTTCTACCCTGAAGAATAACTTCAAAAATCGTTTTAAGGATTTCAACGAAATGGCTTTAGTAGCGCAGTTTGTTGTTTCACCCTTTATGGAAATTGATATCCAACAGTTTGCAACTTGTGTTATGCAGAACTTTGGCGAAGACATCGCTGCAACAGAAATGGAAGTAATTGATTTTCAAAATGATTTAGCCTTAAAATCGTTAGTCTCAAGTACCAAATGTATCTGGCCTATTGTAAGTAACGACAAATATTCAGTTCTATGCCGTGTTGCCTTGAAAGTGAAAGCATTATTCAGTTCAACCTATTTGTGTGAATCTTCTTTTTCCAATATGAAGTTTATTAAGAACAAATATCGCAATCGACTTACAGATGAACATTTGGATAATTGTATTCGAATGGCTGTATCAAATTATACTGCAAACATTAAAAAAATTATCGATGAGTCTGAGTGTCAGCCTTCTCATTGAACGTGCTTTTTTATTTTTCAATGTTTATGTTCATGATAGTGCGTTACTTTTTTGTTGTTATTATTAACTATTTTTAAATCTTACGTGACATGCCGTTGTGGCTGGATAAAAGTTTGTGTTTATTTTTCAAACAACTTCGTTTGGTAGGTAGGAATGTAGTTATTATTAGTACCTATGTATTATGTATTACCAGTTAAATAAATAGTAAAATAAATACATATAATGATAAATTAACTGTGGATTATTTCATTTACGTTGCGTTACGTGGCTTCCGTGTGGGTAGCTCGCTGTTTATTCCAAAATTAACAAGTAGCTCAACACATTGAAGAGGTTGGCGACCACTGCTCTAGATGTTGCATTTTACGACCCATAAAGACCTATTACGACCTGGAAGTTTCTTTGTGACTTAAGACAAATCCTGAACGAGTTTTGTCACAATTCCAAATATCCAGATTATTTGCAGCAGCTTATTCCAAGTCTGCGTAAACTGCAATTGCCCCAAACGGTTTGTTAAATACTGGAATCTGGCCAGTGAATCCAAATATTTTCCAAGAGCAATTATTATTCGCACCCTCAGACACTATAAACGTCAGGAAAAACATTAATGATGAAAAGGACAATAACCAGCAAGATGATGATATAATTAACAACGATGTGAATGATGGAGATGACAATGAAGAAGTTGTCAATAATCACAATAACGACATCGAGATTGAAAATTCTGTGGCTTCTGAACAACTCTAACAGGGGTAGCTTCATCTTCATCTTGCACCTTACTTAATACAAAGAAACACTACTTGTTTTCTGTTTAACAAATTTCTCCAATTCCGCAAGCAATTTCAACCACTACAAGAAAACACAAGCACAATCAATGTATCTGAAGAGCTAACAGGTGTTGCTTGAGACAAGAGCCTGACTTGAGACATATAACAACGATGGATTTAAAAATTGCTAACTTCACTCCGGTGATATTAAAAGTAATTTAGCTGTCAGAATCTCAATGTGAACAATATGTGCAGTGTTTAGGCTAGGTACAGTTAATTTGGGATAGGTTAGTAATTTGTTTACAAAAAAAATGCAAAATAACAAAATTACGTGAAAAATAACCCTTTGAAAATCTATATTATAATTAGTGCCAATTTAACCTTCCATCTTGCAGTATGTTAAAACTTTCAACTAAGTACCAATTTAATATTTAATTATGGAACTACTTGTTCCTAAAGTGTTGTTTTATTAATGAATTTCTGAAATTAAACATGTGATAATAATTCTACTTTTAAAATAACTCAACAATGTAAAATAATTATAATTTTAATCTGTTTTATAAACCTTCAATTGCAATTTTTTACTGATGATGCTAACAAAACTGGCGAAACGTCTAAAATTTTAAAAATGTTAATTATTAAACAATTTTGACAAAATGATTTTTTATTTATCTGCTAAAAAATCTGTAATATTTAAAATTGATGTATCATGCACTTACAAGGTAAGGTTTAAGTTTTTTGTTTAACAAAAGCAAGGAATTATTTGTTATGTTTATACAGATTCAGAATGGAACGAAGACCCACAGTGTGTAAAAAGGCATTAACAGCAATCCATGGGATATCAAAAGGCCGATTAAACAGGATTGTGCATCACTTGAAACAAAACATCACACCCCCCGTAGATAGGCGCGGCAAACATATTATTAGACCAAACAAGGTACCCGTAGAAACACAATAGTATATTGTATGTTAAGAGCTGAAAGTGCATTCTTGCCGCTTGCGCATGAATATTGCTGGTTGAGACGAAGTCGAAACCAGCAATCATGCAAAAGCGGCAAGCGCACTTTTAGCTCGAAATATACATACTATTTTTTCGACGACTGAGCATATTATTAAAGGAAAATATCAAATTTCGTTTTATCGCAAAAATTAATTGACAATCAAGTTAACATTACTCGCGCAGTCTATATGACATGTGACGCGATTATTTCCACAAATGACGGGCGTTGTCAAGGAAACATTCGGACGTGGCTACCTATTTTGTTCACGCGGAAACCCAAAACGCTCGGCGAGCGGCAAAAAGATGAAAACGCACGCTCAGCGGCAAATGTCAACTTTCTGTTGTCAAATGACAGTGAGAAAAATCTACTTTCGATGTCAGTCGTCGAAAAACTAAAATACGGGAACACATTCTTTCTTTTCCACGATACAAATCACATTACAGTAGGAAAGATAATTTGAAACGTTATTACCTGTCACTCCACTTGAATACGACAAAAATGCACGAATTATATTTAAAAAAGGATGAACCAGAACAATATCTCTTATTGAGTGAAAATAAAAAAATTAATCCTGACGTTAAATACGAATTCTTCAGAAAGTTTTTTGTAGAAAACTTTAATATGTCTTTTGGTAAACCCAAGTCCGACACTTGCCAAAAATGCGATAAATTAACAAAGAAAATAGAAGGTGCAGATACGGACGAAGATAAAAACATCCTGTCTACGGAAAAAAACTTACACTTAGCCAAAGCAAAGACGTTTTATGAAGATTTGAAAGAAAAAACTCAGCTAGCCAAGTCTTAAGATAATATTGAAGTGATTACGTTCGACTTTCAAAGAATTTCCCACTACCAGTTAGCTCAAGTGGTGAGGTCTTCTACAAAATTCAGCTATGGTTATACAACTTTTGTGTTCACGTCGGAAGTACCGGAAGAAGCTATTTTTTTGTGTATGATGAGACTACGGGGGCAAAGGGTCAAAACGAAGTTGTAAGCATGCTTTGGTAGCCGCAGCTCACCGCCGCCGAGTCGCAGCTTACCTACGCCGCCTCTGCCGAGCCGCAGCTAATCGGCACCGCCGCTGCCGAGCCGCAGCTCACCACTGCCGAACCGCAGCTCGCCGCCTCCGTGGCCGAACCGCAGCTAACCACTGCTGCCCAAGCCGCTGCCAAACGAGCCGCCGCCGCCGCCAAACCACAGCTCACTGCTGCCGGACAGCAGTTCGCCGCCGTTGCTGAAACGCAGCTCACAGCCGCACCGCAACGCGCCGCCGCCACAGCTCTGCAGGACCACAGTCCTCCGCCGCAACCGCTGCCTGAGCGCAGTCCTCCGCCGCAACCACTGCCTGAGCGCAGCCCTCCGCCTCAACCGCTGCCTGAGCGCAGTCCTCCGCCTCAACCGCTGCCCAAGTGCAGCCCTCTGCCGCAACCGCTGCCCGATCGCACCCCGCCTCAGAGGAAGCTGCAGAAACGCAGCCCTCCACCACGTCCACTGCAAACTCGCAGCCCTCCGGCGCGACAGCCGCCGCTGCGCAGTCCGCAGCCGAAGAAGTTGCAGGAGCGCCGTCCTTCGCCGCAACGGCCCAATCACACTCCGCCTCCATGGAAGCCGCAGAAACGCAGTTTTCCGCCACAACAGCCGCTGCCGCTGCTGAACACGCTACCGCTGCTGGCCACGGTGATGCTGACCACGCTGCTGCTGACCATGCTGCTGCTGACCACGCCGCCGCTGTTGAACAAACAGCCGACGATGCACAACCTGCCGCCAGCAAAGCATCCACCGCTGCTAACCACTCCGCCACCGTTGCTGATGACGTCGCCGCAGCCGACAAACCTTAGACGGCATCTCCTGAGCGCGCTCAGCCACGCAAAGCATCCCTTACCGTCCCAGGCGACCGTCTTGATGAGGGGGGGGGGGGGATGTTACCAGGTGAAGCCTTCGAAATTAACATTTCGGGGTGGAGCCTACAATTACAAGACTTCATCAGGCCACCAATGGGAGCTTCGGCCGCCTGGCCAACAAAGTATAAATATACGCGACTTTCAAACGAAACTTCACTTCTTGGCGGTCGCGTAGACGCAGAAGGCAGCTACTACTCAGGATTCGACAGATTGAGGCCTGAGTAGTAGCGAATACTCCGATCGTCGCTGCCGCTGGATATTCGCCGCCGTGACCAACGTCCGACCACGGGAGACGTCGAGCTAGCCAGCTGCCGCCCCGTGGCGCCGCCAACGTTCGGTCACCTGAACTTCCACGCCAGCGCCGTCCCTCGACGCCGGAGCGGGTCGTAACCGTCGCCGGAGCGCGACATCTTCCCCGCCGCCTGACAGTGACCACACACACTGGATAGTGTTGTGCCTGGGGGACTTTACCGTAGCATCTTAGTTTAGTTTAGCATAAGTTTTCTTAGTTTTAGTCTTGTATATATTTCCTTGTCTATATTTGTTTATCATTCGTAGTTATTTTTGGTGTTCGATCCATCGTCTCGTGTGTGGCATAGCCGCTGGTCACGCTGCTCAGCGCCTAACCTGTGCCATACACAGACTTGATCTGTGTTCACATAATTTATCTTGCATGTATGTGTTAGCTGTGTGACGTCATAGCATTTCGTCTACTCACTGTATATCCATACGTGTATGTTTATTAATGTGTTTGTTGTTTATGCTTCCTGTAATAAACATCTATTTCTAATTATTTAACTCTAAGACTTTAATTGACTCTTGTATAAGTGCTAGTGTTCACGGTACAAGTGCACTAACAATTCGGTGCAAAAGTGCCTTGGTGACACCATTACGAAAGACGTTTTCCCATCTCTCCTTAAATAAGCTTTGAAATTTGTAGATGTAGATGTAACAGCTGCAAAAATATAAAACCTGGATTCCGGACAGCTGAGATATATCTTTGCGACAGGAGTCAAATTCTTAGAAAACTTCCAGGATGTCAGAGAACAAAATGAGGGGGGCCGCACACTGGTACAATTCATTCATTGATTTATTGCGAGTCGAGAACTTCTAAAATAAACACGCACGGCAGAAGAAAGGAAATTAAAATCACGTCTGGTCAAAGCATAACCGCCAACCATTTGAGAAAGAAGAAAATCAGTCTGGAAGTAGAAATGTCGACGATATAGAGGAATTTCTCGAATTAAATAGTAACACACCTGAAGGTGTATTGGAACTGGATGAATTTCGCACCAATAAAGACGAAGAAAGCGTCTGTAATCAACTGTCAGATGTAAGCGATAATACAGAGAGTGAACATCTAGAATTATCAGATGAAGAAGCATCCGATTATGAAACCACTGAAAATGAAGAAAAACAGTTTAAAAAGGATGACTGCATAGAGGTGGAATATTTCACAGAGAAAATCTAAGAAATGTTTCTATGGAAAGATACCTATTAGAAGTTATTCCAGGCAGAGTAAAACCAAAATTATTGGCAGTTTTTTAAGCCCACCTTTCATGGAAAAAATATATGTGGTGAACCCAAATTATGCGTCTGAAATTGATTACGAATAAATAAATAGAATTATTTTGCCAAAAGAACTCCGAAGAAGCCGATATCACATTGGCCACGAAGAAAATGAAGATGAGTTCATTAAAGACTGAAGTGCCAGTGTCTTACTGAGATGGTTACAAGTTTACCTACTATTTACCAGAGATATATTTGTATTGTGTTAATGTAGGTTTAAGTGTTGTGTTACTTTAAGTATCATTTTGAAGTTTTTGCTTTGTTTTCACGTTTAGAATATTTTTTTTAAAGAATGAATATTTCTAATATGTTCAAATAAACGTTATTTTTCAAGTATTTTCCTGTTTTTTTTTAATTGGGGTAAAAACATAGACTTGTAAATGCAATTTATGTACAAATAAAATAGGTGTATCAAGACACCCCAAATTTGGTGTGAAATTTGAAAAAGTATTTGGGTTCGTCTTTATGAAAAAATTCAGGATAGACTGTGTAGACACTTCAGACATGCAAATATTTTTTTTAATTTTAATTTTATCTTGTTTTATTAAAAATTATGTTTATTATGTGGGAGAAGGAAACTTAACAAAAAGTTAAAGAGAACAAGATGATGGAATGAAGAGATTAAAAATCTGGTTAAGGGAAAGAAACAAGCCTGGAGAAAATATGTTCGCACAAAAGTCAGAGAAGATAGGTATAATTACACAGAAAAGAGAAATAGAGTAAAGATTAAAATTAAAGAAACGAAAAAGAATAGCTGTCGAGAGTTTTGAGAAGAAATTAATGACAACTATAGAGTAAATACAAAAAAAATATGGACAACCGTCAAAAGGTTAAGAGGAACAAATCCAAAAGAATTGAAAGCCATTTACGACAAATACAACGAACTCAAAATGGAAATGAAGGAAATATTGGAAATATGGAAGGAGTTCTACGAAGAAAAATTCGGAGAAACCGCTGAGGAAAGAAGTATGGATAACGAAAATACAAAAGATCTCCGAAATAACAAAAGAACTACAGGAAGCAATTCAAAAACTTAAAACTGGGAAAGCAAGCGGCGAATACGAGATAGCACCGGAAATGATCAAATGGATACGGGACAAAGGAAATGAGTGGGTGTGGGATTTATTCAAAGCAATATAGAACCAGGAAAGAATACTTTTTCTAAATATAGCAATATACGTTTCTAGTATCGTCTCAAAATCAAATATCAGACACTGTAGCAGAAACAATAGCGTAAGTACTAGAGCATGTGGATGATGACGATGAAGATGACAACGATGCTGATGATAATGTGGCTGTTGTGAGCCAAGATAATCCAGATTGGAGAACAATTGACAACAATTCCCAAGTAAAGAGCTTCGCGTTTACTGTAAACAAACCCGGAATAAAATATTATATTGGGAAGATTACCTAAACATGGAACCTTATCATTTTCTTAAGTTACTGGTAACAGACGAAATTATTAGCCATATTGTAACTGAAACGAACAGATGCCAGCCAATTACAAAAAAAGTGCAACTAAATCAAGAACTCGCATTCATGGATGGAAAGATACTAATTCAAATGAACTATTCCTAAGAATAACATTATGGATGGGTTTAGTCAAACTTCCCACACTAGCTGCGTATTGGTCAAAGTCTACTGTTTACAACAATAACATCAACATGTCAAGTGACTATTGCGTACATTGCAGTTTAGTGACAATCAAGAAAAATTACCATCACCAGATAGAATGAGGAAACTATCGGCTCTGCTGAACATGCTAAAGGAGCGATTTCAAGCTGTTATAATTCCCAAAAGCGACTTGTGTATAGACGAAACCCTCGTGCCCTTCCGAGGAAGATTGCTTTTCAGGCAATATCTGCGAAACAAAAGGCACAAATTTTGAATAAAATTATTCAAACGGTGCATACGAGGAGGATATACGATTTAGAGGTATATTGTGGAAAGATGTCTCTTGATAAATCCTTGTCGGTTCCCTCAAAAGTAGTGCTAAAACTCATGGATTCACTTCTAGACAAATGAAGAACGTTGTATGTAGATAACTACTATACTAGGATCTCACTGGCTAGAGAGTTATTAGAAAGACAAACACATCTCGTAGGAACTCTGAGAGCAAATACAAAGTTCAACAGCAAAGATGTGGTACACAAAAAAATGCAGACTGTTGAAGTTATTGCGAGAATATGTGATCCAGGGATAGTGATTGTGCAATTGAGGGAAAAGCGAGATGTATTGATACTTAGTGCCAAACACCTAGATAAAATGAAAACAGTGAAAACGCAAAGTGCACAGAAACAAAAACCACAGGCGATTATAGATTATAATAGCTGTAAAGCTTTTATTCATTTATTGGACCAGAAAAAAGCTTATAATACTGCACTACGAAGGTGTAAAATGGTATAGGAAGTTAGCTGTTGAGATACTTCTGGGAACTGCACCTGTGAACGTCCACATTCTTTATTCACAAATAACTAAAAGAAAAATATCCATAACCACTTTCAAAACAGAAGTACTTGAAGTAATTTTGTCCAAGAATTCATAAAACTTAGTAATTCAGCCAACACCTACAGAAAAACAAGCTCATGAACTGGAAAACACAGGTAAACGGCTTCGTTGTGTAGTATGTTATCAAAATGATGCAGAGGAAATGGGTCGAAAGGCTGCCCAAAATAAAACGTCCCGATCCGTTTGGGGATGTTGCGTTTGTGAGCAAAATTTTTGCATAAATTGCTTTTTGCTAAACATAAAACTGTACTGAATATTTAAAATGCACTTTTATTCCTCTATTCATGTGAAATGTAACACTTATTTAGTTATTCATATGTAATAAAACATTTATTTTGCTATTCAGTTTATAATGTAACATTTATTTGTTATTTACGTATAATGTAACATTAATTTAGTTCTTACTGTGTGATGTCTCCGCGAATAAATATATTCTTACGAATTTGAGCTTATTATACAGTTTTTATTGTGTTCCATTCAAAATACAAAAAAAATCAGAGACCAAAATCATATTTTGGTCCTACAAGCCAACCTAAATGAAATCCCATTCATAGATATGGCAGTTGTGGCACGAACGTGAGACCACGGCTTTCAAAAGCAAAGTCCTGAGTACGGCACAAACATTGTACCTCACTACGCGAAGGTCCCAAACAAATGAGGCACACACGTCACACCACTTGGCACTTAGCGTGTTAAATGTATTGTGGTCCCTTATTTTTAAAAACTTGAAGGACCCAAGGTGTTGCTTCGGTGACAATCTAGCCAGCCATATTTCCATCACTGTCATACAGGGGTGCCAAAACAATAATATTCGCTTTGTTCTCTTGCCGCCCAACAGCACGCATCTAACGCAACTGCTAGATGCTTGCTATTTCAGACCATTAAAGGGTAAATGGAGGTCTGTTTTAACTAAATGGTAGCAAACACAACCTGGCCCTATAAGGAAAGATCGATTCCCTGGTCTACTCAAAGCAACATTAGATAAACTAAGGGCAAAAAATTCTGATAACATAAAACCCGGGTTCAAAGCAACAGGACTTATTCCTATCGATCGGCAAGCTGTTTTAAAACGAATCCCTTTTCAAGATAGGCCTGTTGGGGAAATTGCCAATGCGTTGAAGGATATGTTTGAAACAACAATAAATGTAAAATCCAGTAAAGTCCGGCAGACGGAAGAAACTAAATGTTGCTTCAGGGGAGGGCATCTCTGTAGAAGACTTACAAGCAGAACAAAAAGACGAGACAACGGTGGCAGTACAACTATCTAAGCAAAAGAAAATTGTTTAAAAAAATCCGAAGTCAAGCAAGTCCAATAAATCTGAACTTTCTTCTGAAAGTGAGAGATGCTATAGAGCTTGAAGATGAGACCGACGAAGAGTCCAATGATATTGAGCCCGAGGATAATTTACAAATGCGAAATCAAGCCAACAAGCCAAATGAAGAACCTGTGGAACGACACTCATTTCAATGTGGAGAGTTTATTCTCGTGAACTTTAACACAGAGAAACGGCTTATAAACTACGTTGGAGAAATCTGCCAAGTCATAGGTGAAGAGTAACTTCAAGTAAAATTCTTAAGAAAAACTGTGGGTAAAAAATAAAACTTTTTTCGTATCCTAACGTAACAGACGATTCAACGGTGAACAGAAATGAAGTCGTATGTCTGCCAGCTCCACAGCTCCTTCGCCGAGAAAGTTTCAAATTTTTGACAGATTTGATTGAAGATGACATTTTATAAACAAAAATGTTAACTAGGCACCTACCTACATTTATAAAAATATTATTAATTTGAGAATGTTTTGGTTTTAAGTTATTTTTGTGTCTTGTCAGAATAAACGTTTCTTTTTGAAGTAAATGACCTCAAAAATTGTTTTCGCCCTGTACAATGGAAATATACTTTTTCAAAAAGTTAAACTTGATGTCAAGTCACCTATAGGACAGTCTTACTTGTCATTTACACTGATTTTTACTTAAATTTTTAAGTCACGCAACAGGTATGGTGACTTGAGACACGGTTATATTTTTTTTGTCCTTTTTTGAGTTTTTCAAAAATATTTTATACAGGTTCTATTCTTTGCAAAAAGTGGCATAACGCCATATTTTTTGTTTTATAATATATTTATGAGTATAGCAGATATTATTGTATTAATGTCAAAATTCCAGTCAAGTCACCCAACTCTACAGTAACACACTTTCTTTTAAATCTTGTTTTTTTTTTAACTTTACCCAATTTACAATTTTTTCTGGGATATCATGTGTGTTGATCTAATATTTAACAACTGCATAGGAAAAATTAGCTATAACCATGATATAAATACAGTATGCTCATCAGGTGGTAACCCACTGCGCACGGGCTCCACATTGATGTCACATTCGTAAGGTCTCGGGCATATCAGGAGGGCTTCGGCATGTTGGACGATGGTTGCACGCATTGCAACCTCATAACCTGAAATGTGTGCGAGTGCGAGTACATACATGGCATGTATTTATATCATGATACATAGTACATATCAAGTAGACAGCGAATAGTGAATGGTTTCCTCAGATTATTAAACACCATCAAACACGACAAAAAAAACTACGAGAGCGTGTAAGAATGGGAGTATGCAGTGTAAAGGGCTGCAGGAATAACACCAGGAAGGATAGAAAAGTGAGTTACTTCAGGTTTCCAAAGAATGAAGTAATTTCTGAACAATGGCTTGCAGTATGCAAAGAAAAGACAAATGCATCTACATGTAAGTAAATGAAATTCTTGTTTCTGTGCCGTTTCGAAATCACAAACAGAACAGCTGTACGGTTTCTCTCCTATGTGGATTCTTGCATGTCCAACTAAATCGCGTTTTCGTGCAGTTGTATAATCACAAATAGAACAACTATAAGGTTTTTCTCCTGTGTGGGTTTTTATATGTAAAACTAATTGACAATTTAAAACCGCGTATTAGTCACACGAAAAATCGCATTTATTACAATTGCGTACGATTTCCTTCCATTTCACCATTAACTTGACCCTTACAAATGCAAAATACGATTTTTCCGGGAGACGTTTTAAAACGTAACTTTCAAATTGCCGCCTATTGATGACGTAGTCTGGTGCACGCTTTCCATTGGTCGTTGAGAAACGCTGCGCTTGAGCATACCCTTATATTTATATCACGGCTATAACATAATTTTCAGCTATTTTGCGAACAGAAATGCTTAGCGTATGTCATTTTAGGCAGATTCTCGTAAATTATGTGTTGCGTTTAACCCTTTCGAGCCGAATGTCGGATATATCCGGTCCGGCTTGTTGTGGTTCACAGACGGGTGTCGGATATACACGTTTCAGGTTTTACAGCTCAACAGACGGTTGTCGCGTAAATCCGACATCATTTAAAAGTAACCATGGCTGAGAACCTACCGTCGAGTTATTCCGTCACGCTTAGCGTGGCTCAGAAACGACTGTCGGAATAATCCGACACCGTCGGATATATCCGACTATAGTCGAATGTAATAAATGCAGCTACTTTACGCTGCACGTGTTGTAGTAGTATTCGAGATGTCTTCGTTAGAGGAAGCAGGTGCGTCGCGACCTAAAAGATTTAAACGAAACGTTAGTGGTGACAACTTTTGTGGTTTAGATCCTAAAGAGGTTAAAGAAATATTGCAAGTTCTGGGCGATGAATATAGTTATGTCAGTGATGAAGAACCTGTGAGTGATAGTGTAAGCGATTATTCACCTGAATGTTCAAGTGAAAGTGAGTGCGTTGAAAGCGATGATGAATGTCTAGAGAACCCAAGCGATAGTGAGAGAAATGTGTACGAAGACATCGAGGAGAGAAATGTGCACGAAGACATCGAGGAGAGAACTGTGTACGAAGACGCCGAGGAGATAAATACGGGACAAACAGAAATAGCGTGGACAAATAACGAATTCAAACCCGATAAACATACGTTTATGGATGAGCAAAGTGGAATAAATCCGGATTTGAACCTCAATGAAAATTCAGCGGAAATAGACTATTTCTCAATTATTTTTACGGACGAAATTGTCGACATAGTTCTACAGGAAACAAATCGTTATGCTGAAGAGAACGCAAAAAACTGGAAACACCTCGATAAGTCAGAATTTTATGTATTTTTGGCACTAAATTTACTCATGCCAAGAAATAAAAAATTAACTCTACATGACTATTGGTCCACTGATCCTCTGATGAATTCTCCTATTTTTGGACAATGCATGTCAAGAGATAGATTTTCTTTAATATACAGGTATTTGCATTTCTGCAACAATAAAGAAACTCCAAAGCATGATCGTCTATTTAAAATTAGAAATGTGCTGGAAAAACTAAAAGAAAATTTCAAGGCAGCAATGTACCCGTTTGAGTGTCTAGTTATCGACGAAAGTCTTGTTCTATTCAAAGGACGTCTCGTATTTAAACAATACATCAAAACGAAGAGACATCGTTTTGGAATTAAATTGTATGTTTTATGCGATTGCGATACAGGGTTTATTCTAGACTTTATTGTTTATGTTGGTAAAGAAACGGAGATTGATACAGAGACCAACCCCTTTTTGGGTGTTACAGGTGCAGTTGTAATCAAATTGTTGACGCCATATCTGGATAAGGGACATTCCCTCTACACTGATAATTTTTATACTAGTCCTTCATTGTCGTTATTTCTACATAATAGAAAAACCAATACCTGTGGAACAGTACGTCAAAATCGAAGAGGTATGCCAGAACTAAGGACAAAACTAAATAAAGGGGAGACAATTTGGAAAAGTTGTGATAAGTTATTAGCATTGAAGTGGAAGGACCGTCGAGATGTCACCATGCTCTCTTCAATGCATGAAAACGAAATAGTTACTTTACCTAAGCTAGACCGAAAAACTGGAGAAAACGTAAAAAAACCTTTGTGTGTGGTGGATTACAACGAAAATATGGGGGCTGTGGACCGTTCGGACATGTTAGTTAGCAGCATAGATTGTATGAGAAAGAACATAAAATGGTATAAAAAACTATTTTTCCATACCTTGGACCTTTGTATTCTAAATTCCCATGCATTGTACTTGACACAAACCCAGAAGAAAGTGCCGCTAGCAGTATTTCACTTGAATCTTGTTCGTCAGATTTTAGAAAGGCAAGTTTATATCTTATATGTGTTTGGATAGCAATGTAAAATGTAAATTCTCTTTTTTTAGGCATATGCTTGACTATAAAGTGCCTCGCCGTGTTGGTGCCATCTTCAAAAGGCTGACAGAGCGTCACTTTCCGTCCTTAGTACCTGACACGGAAAAATCAAAAAGAGCTATGAGGCGCTGTTTTGTATGTGCTAACACCAGTATGGGAGCCAAAAAAAGAAAAGAATCTCGATATATGTGTAAAGACTGTAACGTAGGCTTATGTGTTGCTCCTTGTTTCGAGACATACCACACAATTAAAAAATTTTAATGTTCGATTTTTGTATTTTTTCGGTGTTCTTTACATTTATAATTTTTGTTATTTGTTTATTTTTGACTTGTTCTACTTATTATTAATATTAGGAATATATTGGAAGAATGTATGGTACTTTGCTTTTCTATAAACTTTATTTTTTAAAATTTAAAATACAAGTATTAGCATATTATTCGTTTTTTTCGCTTTGTTTTCACTGTCGGAATTATCCGACGTCAGTCTGTGAGCCAATGCTAAAACGTCAGGCTGTGCGGAAAATCACTGAAAAAAACCGCCGGCTCGAAAGGGTTAAATAATTTTTGTTCTGTGCATATATTTTTTTGGATTATTAAAATTAAAAATCATTGTTATATTTGGATTGAAATATCGCCGGAATGAAAGTGAGTCGTTATTATAATTTGCTTAGTATTATCAATAGCTTCATTTTATCTTGCAATGTAGAAGCTGGTGCTCTTTATGCGCTTGCACCTGGCGGTACAATTTGCTTAATTGTTAAAAATGAAGAGCCTCTCAAATACAATTATCACAAGCCGCCACTGCATAGACATCTTTGATAAAATATGCTTCCATTACGTCATGTGATGTCAAACGTTCACTTACCTTAATAGCTATTAAATTCGTTTCTCCAATTGGTTGCTTGTAGTATTAAACACGATGCAAAACGGTAAATTACAACTCCCTCCTGAAAAACAATGAATACCAATATTCAACATTGGATTGTAGAGGAAAGAATAGAAATACCCAATCTAATTGTACAAAGCCAATTGCTAACAGATATTAACTTATAAAGAAGAAATTAATTAATGTCAAAAGAAGTAGTCGGTCAATGAGACTACCAGATTGCAATAGAAAATGTAAGACCTTGAAGTTCATTGCTTATGTGTTTATATTGGTAAAAAACCATATATGATAGCAGAAAGTTTCCTACAAATGCTTTGAACAAGGATGAAAAAACGGAGATGCACTTTCCGGAATTAATACTCTGAACAAATAGTGCTTCGAGTCGATCACAGTGCCCATTTACCTCTGCCTCAGATGAATGAACAACGTACTGAAGAACAAACACATTTACCCAACTTTTCCTTCTTTGCCAGACACTTGCATGAAAAATAAACAAGGCTTCTACAGCCAAATTGTACACCCCAAGATGTATACGACAACTTGGCTTTACGAAGAGATCTTTTGCCTTGAAGTAGCACCTCCTGTTCTACCGTCCCTTGAAGTACGGTTACAACGAAGCAAAAAATGTTGCGTTAGATAACGCAATTACTACAATTTTCTCAAGACCATAACTAACACTTGTGTCATTAGCAACAGAATTGTAACATGCTAATACATAAGACCATTTTAGGTGAGCAAAGCAACTTGAAATTGTTGCAATTTAGTATTTTTCTTAAAGACAGGGACATTAAGAAAGTCCAGTTCAATCCACTGTATCTTCTCTTCAATTGTGCTCCAGCTTTTCCATCAATTTAAAGTGTTTTAAAGACACCTTTTTAAAAGTACAATGTTTTTAAATCATGGTCCATTTATTAGTTGAATTGCTTTCATATATTTTGAGGTTGTACTCCCTCTTTGTTTAAACATATCAGTTGGCATGATGGTGTTACCAACAGATTTTATTGGTGTCCTCTTCTTTTTCTTGTTATTAATAGTTTGTGAACCTTTTCGTCTGTAACCCTAGACTGGGGCTCTTACTGGGTGCTATCAACCGAGGCCAGTTGAACCCAGGTTTTTTAATGAGGTTGTTACTCCTCCCTCTTTTTTCAACCGGGTTGAAGACTGGCTATGGCAGTTACTGCAGCATCTTATTTCTTGCAGTCCCTCACAAGGCTTTGGCATTTAAAGACAACTGAAACAAAAGATAAGCAATTTTAGTAAATAATTTCCAGGACTGTCGTCACTATTACACAAATTTCTTCCAAATTTGTTCTCATTTGCTTCACACACTACTGATGAACCCCTTTACGAGAGTGGGAAAAACAGTGAGGTCTTCTATCTTAGCAATCACACAATCTAAGCTCCGAAGTCATTCACTAAATTTTAATAAATATTATTAAGAAACTAAAACAACATAATGTTGTCAAAGTCAAGTGCACTTCAAATGCATTTCTTTTGAAAACTGACGTAAAGGTTCTTCATTTTTATGAGATATGTATTTTTTGCTTTGCTTAAAGTAAAGTTTAAAATATATAAAAATGTCTATCAGCCCTAATGTGGAAAGAGAACTTTATGCTGTGCTTTAATAGCTACTTGTGCAACAAGTGCTAAAAGTTGACGTTTATGCACGAAACATGAAAATCATTAAACGAAGCCGAAGGCTGAGTTTCATAACATGTCGAGTGCAATAACACTTTTAGCACGAGTTTGCACACAATATGCCTACCCTATTCTGATAAAATAATTTGTCTAGGCGATTTTAATATAGATTTACTTAAAATTAATGATTCTGCTACATTATATATGCAAAACTTGCTGGAATCTTTAGATCTGCATCAACTTATCAGCCAACCAACTAGAGTAACTGCTTCTTCTGCTGCACTTCTAGACTTGGTTATTGTTTCTGATATATCGTTTGTGTTGGATTGTGGTGTAGTTGATTGTCATCTTGCTGATCACGACATGGTGTTCTGTAATATCGTTTCTCAACAACCTCTGCCTAACCCAGTGGTAAGCACCTATCGAAATTTAAATAAAATAGATCTTATTTCGTTTAACACTGATTTGGAAGCCATTCCATTTCCGAATATTTGTCATATATCAGACATTAATGAAAAGCTGTTTTTTTTTAATTCCAATGTTCTGTGGTTGTTTGACAAACATGCTCCTTTAAAGACACGTAAACTTGGCAAACTTCCTGCGCCATGGATAACTGACAATTTAAAACTTCTTATTTCTTTAAGAGATAAGGCAAAATCTAAATATAGAAACTCAAAATCCCCAGGCCATTGGGAATATTATAAATTGCTTCGTAATTTAACCACTCTTACAATTAAAAACGAAAAAAAAGCCTACTTTAATTTTGTTTTTAATAGTCCCGATAAGAAACAGCTATGGAAGCAGCTGGGTACTCTGGACATTGGCAAACAGAAAGTAATCGCAATACCTGAGCACATAGCGGATGTTAATGAAATTAACAATTATTTTATTAATGGTATTCCTAAAGTAAATAATGATAACCAGTTAGCAGTATCTGAAATGTATAAAAATAATAGTTCTGACAATTTTAAATTTAATTTTTCTACTGTTGATAATGAAACTATATTTAAAATTCTAACAAATATCAAATCTGCTGCCACAGGTAGTGACCTTATCAATATTCAGATGATTAAACTCTGCTGTCCGTTCATTATTCCCTACATTACAAACATTATCAATTCTTGTATTTTGGAGGGAGTCTTTCCACAGTGTTGGAAGCATGCTGTTATCAAACCGATACCAAAAAATAAACACCCATCAGAACTTAAAGATTTGAGACCAATAAGCTTGCTTCCAGCACTCTCCAAGGTACTGGAAAAAGTTATGAGCATGCAGCTGACCGATCATGTGAATGAACACAATGTACTGCCGGTTGTACAATCCGGGTTCAGAACAGGACACAGTTGTACAACTGCGTTGCTTAATGTCACTGATGATATCCAGGCTGCTTCTGACCACGGTAAAATTACGGCCTTTGTTTTACTTGACTATAGTAAAGCATTCGACACAGTTAACCATGGCACTTTATTTACTATCCTGAATTACATTGGTATTGGAAGGAATGCGCTATCGTTAATGACTAGCTATCTAAGTAATCGGACGCAAATTGTTAAACTAGATAATGTTGTGTCCGATCCGCTGCCGATCACTCAAGGGGTGCCACAGGGATCAATTTTAGGTCCACTGTTATTTTCAATATACACATCAATCTTTATGAAACGTGTTAAATTTTCTAAAATACATATATATGCAGATGACACTCAGCTATACCATTCTTTTCATATATCTCGCTTAGATGCAGCAGTGGAAGAAATAAATTATGATTTACAGTATGTGTACAATACATCTATTCAGCATTCACTAAAAATTAATCCCGATAAATCTGCTGTTGTTCTTTTTGGAAATAAAAATGCTTGTAAAGACTTGGCTGCTACTATAAAAATCACTATGAATAATGTTCCAATTTCTATTGTTGATAAATGCAAAAGTCTTGGTGTAATATTGGACAACACTTTTAGATATAAAGACCAGATTGCCAGATATATTTGCCAAGCTTATCAATTCCTCAGAAAGTTATATCCTCATAGATCGTATTTAAATATCGAAATCAAAAAGAGAATTTGTGAAGCATTTGTTTTATCTCAATTTAATTATTGTACAGCTGTATATCATTCAGCAATAGATAAGGCAACTGCACAACGAATTCAAAAAGTTCAAAATGCATGCTTACGTTTTATATATGGCAGTAGAAAGTACGATCATATATCACATAAATTGGCTGATGCTGGATGGTTAACAATGCAAAATCGTAGAATATTACAGTGTCTGTGTCTTTTTCATCAAATAATTCTTTATAAAAAACCACCATACTTATATAATAAGATCACTTTTAGAACAGATGTACATAACCTTTCTACTCGATTTAGAGGCCTAATTTCGCCTCCGCTACATTCTGCTGCTTGTTTCGAGCGATCATTTTCTTTTCAAGTATATCATATGTACAATAGCTTACCAAAACTCTATAAAATATATAGTCCAGTGCAATTTAAACTTAAGTTACGATGTGAATTGTTTCAGAGACAGTGTGAAAATTATTTGTAGTGGTAATTATATGTGTCTATGTATATATATATATATTTACTTTTTTTTTATTATAAACATTGTGGCAATGTTGCTTATATATAATATGTTTAGTTAGTGTTTTTTTAAATATTACATTTTTTTTACTATTTTCAACTGCGTCGTCACAGGATATTAATTTTTATTTTCTTTTAGTATTTACGTCAAGTAGAATTAGGAAAAAGATTATGTTTTTGTGTTAATTATCTTTTAATTCAACGTTAGGTGGAAGATCAGAGGGTATAGGATATTTACCTATACCCACCTGAATCTCGCCTTGTGATTACGTTTTTTTTTTTTTTAATTATTGTATTTAGATTTTGTTTTTTACATGGTAATAAAGTGATTATTATTATTACTATTATATTTTTCTACGACCTTAAATTTACTGTTATTAATCCATAAATGTCGATTTAACAAAGGTTTACATTTATGACAGTTATAATTTATGTCATAGTAAAGAGATGGCCTTGACATGCAGGTGAGTGTTTCTACAGCTAGTAGCTGTCAAAGTTAGTTATCAAAGGTAATTATAAATGTACACATTTTACTTTATTAATTACATAATGCTTTAATTATTTAAAAAACACTTTACCTCTAACAAAATAAGTAACTAGAATAACTTTACAACCTCACTTCCAGTTCGAAATTCTAAATCCAACACAAGCTGTTTACTTTTAGCACATGGGCTGAAAGTACACAGCTGATCTCACTTTTAACACGCTAAATTATAAAACGTCATTTTTAGTGAAAAAAGCTAGCGCTAAAAGGCCCACTTTTAGTAGTGGTCGTAGAAAATAGCTATTTATGTAGCAAGTGCTAAAAGTTGATGTTTATGCACGAGACATAAAAATTATTAAACGAAGCCGAAGTTTCATAACATGTCTCGTGCATAAACGGCTATTAGCACGCGTTGAATACAAAATATTTTATCTACGACCTTAATTTTACTGTTATTAATCCATAAATATCGATTTGCGAATGACAGTATTCAAGGTCAGTTACGAAATGTAATTATTAATACTCCACATCTGACTGTATTCATTACATAACGCTTTAATTATTTCAAAAAGACTTTACCTGTAACGCAAGAAGCAACTAGAATAACTTGACTTCACTTCCAGTTCGAAATTGTAGTTTTATAACCTCACTTCACTTTTAGCACAAGTGAAAAAAGCTAGCGCTAAAAGGTCTACTTTTAGTAGTGGTCGTAGAAAAAATTAATTTTAGATTGTATAAATATTGAAATAAAAATCATTTACGTGTCTCAGTCTTCTTTGGTGAATTAGTAGCCCTGAAGAAGAAAGTTTAGAATGCATTCTAAATTTGTTTCCTTGAGAAAACCAGGGGAGAAGGCCTCTGTTTAATTAGCAAAATCATTCAGCATATAAAAAATAAAGAAATTAATTTAATGGAAAATGAAAACTTTGTTTTGAAGGAATCCACATTTTCAAGTTGCACATTAATATTAAATTTTTACAAAAAACCATTGTTTTGTGTGTATTTTGCAATAAAAATGTTTACTTTACATTACATTACTGTATCACTGACTTACATGTTTGACACCAGGAAATAGTATATTACATTACAAGGCATACGAGGACGCGAAACTTCCAAGTACTTTTTCAAAGCCTCTGCGTCAATCAAGCATAAACACTTTCATGCTGTGTAATGTATTACATTTTTTCTGAAATCTCTCTTTAAATATTTTAAAATAAAATTCTATCGTATCAAGGCGCACTGGAAAGGTGACCGTCACCTAGGTAAAGTAAAGTAAAAATGTCTTGAGATCTCAAAAGTGACTAGTTCTGCAAAGTGACACTTTCAAGATCAAACTGAGCCTTGACATGACCCGCTTTCTTGATGATTTCAGGAAAAATATGTTAGATGACAATTACATAACATGTTCTGTCAACTGTATTTAATAGATAGACATTAAAAGTATCATCGAACTCAAAGCTGGGCAGTAATTAATTACTTTGTAATTTAATTACTAATTAAATTCCTTTTTGTTTATTTGCCTTGGAATTGAATTACTTTTTAAAATGCGGTAATTGTAATTGGGAATTACCATTTTTGTTAAAAAGTAGTTGATAATTACTTTTTGAAAGTAATTAATTACTACATTTGAACACTCAATTACTTTTGTGTAATTAAATTAGGTACTCTAAAGTATTTATATTACTTTACAAGTATTTGAATTACCTATGGTAATTGAAATTACTCGAGGTAATTGAATTATTTTGCGGTATTTCAATTACTGAATTACTGACCTCGATAGGGTGCTAAATCTCCAGAACGCAAAAAATAAGATAAGGTCTTATTAAGTTACTTATTAAGCAAATCGGAATAGGATGTTCCCAGATCAATATAAGCCTAATTTATTATTTTCTCTGACGAGTCGAATAACAGCAACTTCTGCATTTTGTACGACGTGTGCCTGAGCTCTGGTGCGTAAATGTGATCTGTAGCTTGTAATAGTGACAATAATATTTATTGTGCAGGACGCTAAAACTATATTTGCGGTAAGTACATTACAGAGTACAATATCTACGGTAAAAGTATAATTTAAAATAGCTCCATTAGACGATATTGGTTCATAATAATTATTTATTCATTTCAATTTGCTTGTTTTAAACGATGTACTAGCATAGGGCCATACTGCCTTGCAAGTGTAACAGCCCTTAAGTCCATAAAATTACGTTTTGGAGTGAGGAATTGAGTTAAACGGCCAAAATCCGATAACATTTAAACAGCGTAAAACACATATATAAAATGTACATAATTGCAAAATTCCATGACTGGTTGACTCAAAAATGCAGTATGGGGTATGGTACCGGTACAATTTAAAAACGTCGCATCAGTTTACCGCATTCTTGCATTGAACATTTTGTAAATTATCCATTTGTTGTCACTTTCTTGGCTTGTAATGCTCAAATGCTGCTTTGTATACTGACACCCAGTGCCTAATTTTTACGGACTGCTGCAGCATGTTAGTTTCGATTATTATTAAAAATCTGGAATAGTGTCTTATAAAAATCGTGACTTTCTTATAATTCCGCTCACCTCATCCAAAATTACTTCTTTACGTTATACAGGGTGCTGCGTTGACGGACTAAACATACAAAACCTGCATGCTAATTACAAGGCATTCAAATATTGGCTTCTTAATGATTTTACACAAAATTCTGTTCAGTTTTTTAAAATAACAGTGCATAGTGACCCAATTTACGTAATTTCAGATATATTATTGCCCTAAATTTAAAATCAATAGGTACTATTAAAGGTGTTGATAAGATTTTGAAATTTAAAGTAAAAATATGAAAGCAACCTGAGGAATATAATTGTCGAGCGTATTTTTACCCGTTTCTTATACGGTGTATTCAAAACCAAATTACATAAGGGTTGGTCATGGAATATAAAAGTAATGCCAACAGCAAGCTTTAGAATTCATTAACTGTCATCACTGTTGTTGCTGTCATCAGTTTACATTATACGCTGATATCGTGATTGAAAATTCTAAAAATTGCTGTCGACATTAGTTTTATTTACCATGGCAAACCCTTATGTAATTTCTTTTTGAACATATGGTATAAAGGTCTCTTGAATGTAATAATGACTTCATTGTTACGTGCTGGAGCAAATGTTATTGGTTTTGTATCTGATGTACAAATTCTTATTTCAATCAGCAGTTTTCAACTAGGTTTATTAGTCACCTGTTAACTTTCAACAGTCCCTGATCAACACCAAATTGATATTTTCTTTTAAAATTTCAAAAGTTAGCTAACACATTTTTTATAGCTATTTGTATTACTAGGGAGGAAAATGTATCATTCCCTCCCGCAAACGTAGTTTAATTCTTCAGTGTTAGCGAGAACAGTACCTAATCAATTGTAATCATGCAATGGAGGAAATGACGTTTTAATTCAGAGTTATACATACAACACTTTTACATTTTATGATGAGACTATCTCTTGTATTCAGCTGCATTCAAAAATATTTAAATATGAAAACCAGGAGGATAGTTGATTTATTATTAATCACATTGCCTCCCATCTCTAATGGCAACGGCAGTCAATGTATTATATTCCTTCCCACTGCCACTGGAAACCGACCAGAAAACCAAACGTATATTTTCGGGAAACCCCGAACAGGCGACAGAAAATGTCACTTTCGTATAAAGGGGTAAAAAAGTATTTTCGAACTAAGCCAACAAAAAATGCTCAAGTTGCGCCAATTGGATCACCACGTCGTGTTCTTCTACAAAATCTAAATAGAAATTTGCTGTCAAACAATTAAGAAATCCAATGCTTCACTCTGTATACTTAAGTAAGTTACATATTTTCGTCATCCAGCCTCATGTTAGGCGTATTTAATAGTAGATTGTTCTACAAGTTAAGAAAAGTGAGAGTTTTTCAATGTTTAAGTTACGAGCGACCGATGCAAAGTGAGTGGATTAATTTATCACGAATATGGAAAAGTTACTTTTATAACATATTCTGCGTGCTATTTTTCTAATACCATTACAAAATCTAGCCAAAATGAAATTCGACATTTCTTCATATTCGAAAAAAAAACATTTTTAAATCGGCAGTGGAGAACGTCGAAATCGGCAGTGAAGTAATCCACTGTTTTACGACTTTTTGTAGGTGGCTGGGCGATAAGTAAACGTCAACCGACTTCAACATAACCTACAGGTTGGTTAAAATGTTGTAATTTTGTGATTTCTCGATTTAAAAAAACAATGTACCCCTCGGCACTGGAAGTTCCTTTTTGTCCCTCATGTGGTTTATTTGCTTTGGCCCTACGGGCCTCCGCAGCTAAATCCACAATCCATCGTTCGTGTAAGTTATTGAGATAAGGGTAATAAAACATAAATTAGGTTACTATAGTTAACAAAACATTAAAATTAAGCACTTTTAGATTACGATTACGAAACGATAGAACACTAATGATAGTTGCAACTTGCAAGAAAGTTATAATTATATTGCAATCATTTTTATTGAAAGTAATTGAAAAAGTAATTGATGTTGTACAATTACAATTACTAAATAATTGGTAATTGAATTACTATTTCCTGTGAGTAATTGAATCTCTGGTAATTAAATTACTGCATTGGGCGGTAATTGGTAATTAGTAATTAATTACTTTTTAAAAGTAATTTGCCCAGCTCTGATCTAACTTATAACACTACTAAACCATGAGTTACAAAAGGGGTGGAAATTTCTACTGCAAATTAAAAAATATCTATATAAACTTGAAAACAATAGTTTAATTACGAAGTAAATCGGAGTGAACTAATTTCAACTATTACATTACTAAATTCAAAAACAGCCTTTAGAGGCTGCCTGCCCTAGTGTAATTTAATAATAATAATAATAATAATAATAACTTGTGTTATTGATGGTATTTATACAATTCTCAATTTAAAAATTGTAAAATGTTTATAAAATAGTATATTATGTTATTAGGAGCAAAAGTTATGTTTTATTTGCCGAGGCTGGACGGGTTATCTGACGAGCTTCCGAGGCAGATAAGTACAGCCGAGCCACATAAAGAGACTTTTGCTCCGAATAACATATAGCATTTTTTCTTCAAACGTTTATAAGAAAATCCGAAGAAAATTACTCTATCTCGTCAGCGGCAGATAATATTATCTGCCGCATGGCAATAAAGTGACAGTTTAGCATCATCAATCCAGGAGTATAATGCCACATTTTACTGCCGTTTGAAGAAAAACTCCTTTATGCCATTTAGTAAATTAATATTTCATTCAAAATTGTTTTCCAGATGTACTAAAAACTGCAGATGTCATTCCACTTTATATAAGAAAGGAAACCCAGGTGATTTGTCCATTTATTATCAACTAGCAGCATTGTTATCTTTATTCTCTAAAATAATTTAAAAAATAGTAGCCTCTTGTATATTACATTTTTTTGCAGAAACATACTGTACTTTCCAAAAATCAACATGACTTTAAAGAAAAGCGCTCTACTAAGACTGCTCTTATAAGTTTATTAGAACACAGTCCCCCCTATTTCTTCTATAATATTAATGATATAGATTCTGTCTTAACTTGTAAATTTACCTGCTTTGCTGATGACATATTATTAATTTCGGAAAATTCTGATAAATATCTCATAATTTTTTTTAGCTTTCTAAAAATTAATCAATTAACTGTCAGTCTAAATAAAACTATGATGCAATTAAAAAAAAATTCAAATCATGATCTTACATTAGAGGTATCTAATAAAACTATACTAATGTTAACGTTTTTAAATTATTAGACATTAATCTGGATTTCTCCTTAAAATAGAATGAACGTATAAATGCTATCTGTAAAATAAAAACTTATCAAATACAGTTCGCCCAAGCTTAGAAGACACTAGGCAAAGTCTTGAACTAATAAGAGAAATTTAAAAATATCCACAGAAATGACCTTCGTACAGTCGTGTTCAAATAAATCTGGGACCGTTTTTTCGAGTGTAGTTTGAGTTAAAAATTGAACAATTTCTCCATGGATTTCATGCTATTATTAAGGCACAGATTTCATTAACTTGTCAAAGTTTAAAAGTATGTAATTATATTTTTCAAAGAAATCCATGGATATATTGCTCAATTTCAACACAAACTACATGAAAAAAAAACTGTCCCAGATTTATTTGAACACAACTGTACATCACAGTTTTGATAAACATTGCAGAGGGCATCACCAGCAGCATTTCGCGTACATCGAAAGCTTCATAACTTATTTGTGACTCGGTGTATTAAATTTCAAACAAAAAATTCGCATTCCCTGGCATTTTTTGTCCAAAAAAAAGTATACTTGGTAGGTGTTGCTCCGAGCACCGACTCCCTGCATATTAGTTAGACAACAGTTGGAACAACAAAGGGTTCGATTGTGATGGGTAGAACCATGTGCATCGTGTATTTGCATATTTATTACTGCTATTACCTTAGAAACAGTAGTTTAGCATGAATCAAATTTGATGACAAAGCAAGCTTTTAGAGGTTATGTTGTGTACGTCAATATTACACCAACAAAAAGGCGTTTGTAAAGTACTCAACCCAATCCAGCTACTGCGAAATCAGCTTGACTACCAATCCGTAAAAGGTAGATACCTACCGGTATAATTTTCTTAACGCTTTAAATTCACCATTTTTGACAATGTCAAATGGACAACTAATTATTAAATTCATCTAAGCGACACATACCAAGCAAGACAACTCTGGCCTTGTACGCAATCATTTATTTTTGAATTAAAAAATGGCCGCTGACATTTGCATTGTCCCAACTCTTATATAAATATTATATAGGAACACTAGTTTCTGAGATAAATGTTTTATTGCGAGCTAAGACTCGTTGCCTTCCTTCACACTTTATCCAGGCTTAGAATGTTTAAGGGGCAACAACAACAAAAATTTACATAGCAACGAGTTAACAATAATAAGAATGTAAAAAATTACGGCCTGGTAAATTGTTTGACAAACATCACTTTATACGGCCTGGGCATATGTGAAGTTTCGCGATTCTCCACAGAGCGCGTATACCACGAGCGGGAATTTCAAATGTGCAATGTCAGTTACTACATTTACTCGAATGCAAACATTTGATTAAATTTTACGTTTGGTAAATTTGACAACATTAATATAACCCTCCCGTGTACTTTCTACTTTGATTTTCTATTGTGTTTTTTACTTCCTTTTACAATAAAGGAAGTATTGGATTCACCCAAAATTCGAATTGAGTTTTCAACAGATCTTCACGTTTTAGAGTCCCTGAACCCAAAAAACATATTTTTTGCATTGGTCTGTCTGTCTGTGTGTGTCTGTCTGTCTGTGAACAGAATATCTCAAAAATGGAAAGAGGTACGGCGTTGAAACTTCATATGTAAGTTTTGTGTACTATCTAGATGCGACAGCAAGCTTTTGAAGAAAATCGCATAACCAAAAGTAGGTGTTTACTCTCGTAATTTTTCAGTTTTTTCGATTTTTTCAAAACGGCTCTAACGATTTTTTTTAACTTCACATTTTTATTACATTTTTAATGTGTATTGATGTGAGATAGGTGACTTTCCAGTTGAATACTTCTAAAATGGGTTTCTTTTGTTTTTTTTTCTATTTTTATTAATAACTCCTATATTAAATAGAACACCCGGTATATTATTACATTTTTGAATTCAGCTTAAAATTCTAGAGAAATTTGTCTCTTGAACTAACACTCTATTTTGTACTGTTTTTGTAAAATTTGTAATTTTTGAACATTTTTGCCAAATGCTTAAAAATGTAAAATCAAATTTTTGGCTAATTATAAGAGTACTGTAAAAGGAAGTTGTGTGCGTGGATCACACCAGATTTTTTAATGAGTTTTCTGCTAGTTTTTCGTGTATTTTCTCATTTACATTGTTTAAGTTTACTGTATAATTTATTCTTTATTATTATTTACTAGCAGTCCAGTGAGACAAATGTCTCATTTAAAAAAACAAAAAAGACCGTTTTTCAAATAGAACGCTTATTAAATAAAAACTGTACCCAGACCTGGAAGGTGTCAAAGTGGTACGCCGCATCGGAACATTCTGGAAACTGTCAAAGTGGTTGCCTAACCGATCGAGGTTTTAAGGCGCAGAGGGTCGCAGCTCCGTTTGGCTGCTGAAACAGTTTTTATTTAATACGCGTTCTATTTGAAAAACGGTCTTTTTGTGATTTCTCGAAAACCGGAAGTGTCACGTGACTGAAATTCGGTTCCTGACCTGACATGACCATTCCAAACATAACTTTAATAACTTTTTTCTCTATCTCTTACTGTTTGGCTGCTGAAACAGCGTCCCGGACAGACAAAACGGCGTCCCAGACAGACACGTCTATTAGATAAAGGATGATTTCGTTTGGTATTGTTAAAATGGGAAGCAGTTCTACGTATAATAGGCGTTGTATTGCAAGGTACAAATATACCAATTCGATAACACGTTATCAATTTCCCTCAAATAAAGTTTTACGAAGGAAATGATTTCAAAGCTAATATAAAATATACGGTACCCCCACCAAGAAAAGCGCCCTTCCGTGCTTTCCAAGAATACTTCGATACTCAGCATCACTCCGTTTCGCTAATACAATGAAATGCTATGAACCAGTTATCAAAAAAAAAAAACAAAAAAATTTTTTTTGCGACGACCATAGCTCAAAGTTGATGTTGCCTTCATTTTCGGAGGACCTATCGTATGAAAACGATCCAAGACTTCAGGAAGGTTCCTGGCTACCGGAATCGTGTACACATACGAACATACATCCCCCGCACAGCACGTTTAGGCACCCCCCAATGCGGTTGATCTAGTGGCTGGAATCTTCACCAAAATATCCGCACCGCCGAGACGGAGATTTGATATAGTGGGTTCATTAGTCGGTTGGCTCGAATTTTAGAGATATTTGACTCAGAGTGGTTTTCGATATGAGGGAATTTCAATACTTCGTACACTTCGTGTCGAAGTAATTATCCTATTGATTCTTCAAATAGCCTTTAGCAATCTGTATTTACTATTTTTACTTAAATATCGATAAACAACAGAAACTGCAAGAAAGAATTGTTAGTTGTACCTTTCATTTTGAAGAAAGGTGTTTCCGAGCAGCTTCTTCTAGGCGAAGATTATTAAATCACACTGTAGTGTCTGCACTTTCTTTAGTACATTTTTAATTACTACATTTACAGGTAGGTATCCAATAAAACAAATAAATTTTAAATGTTTAATTTTAAAAATCTTACAATGAATTACACAACGTACAACCTGGCAATAGCACACAGAGTAAAATACTTCATTACTATTACCACTTAGAACATCATCCAAATTGTAAGAAATACGATTATCTGCATATCATGTACTATTTTAGAGCAAATGTGTGAGCTATCCAAATATACCTGCCTGAAAATATTATTCTGTCTTCAACTACGAATTCTTGATGTTGAAGCCTCTCTCAAGAAAAATATTTAAACTATAGATTTTTAAGATGTAGGTATACGGCACTGTAAATAGATTACACCATTCATATTTGCATTAAATTCAATAGGTCCTTATCCTGCTGATGCAGCATTTAAAAAATATTTTTAAAACACGTATTAGTCTTGACAGTCGCTGTCATTTAAATGTCATCGTGGGTATGTGGCGCCAAAACCGCCAAAACTGGCACTTTCTCAGAAATGAAAACAACAATGGATTTCGAAAAAATGCCTAGGTCATTTAAGTGACGTTTGTCACACAATTCAGCAGGCCGTGGTAAAAATGAACTGGCAAAGAATAACACACAAAATCAATAATGAACCAAAACAGCAATGTTAATTGTTCAGAAAAACTCTAGGTAAATGTTCAAAATGACATCCATTTTCGAGTACACAAAGATTAATTCGACGAAGAAAATTAAAGTGCACCCTTTCCATCATCTCTGCATGTAGCCGTAAAACGTTTATTGAATTTTGTATTCGCGCCCACAATTCTTCTTCTGTGTTTATAGGTCTAGAGTATACCATCTCTTTAAGAGTTCCCCATATAAAGTAATCTAACAACGTTAAATCCAGTGAGTGGGGTGGAAAATCTGCAGAAGCATCATTTTCTCTGCCGATCCATCGATTTAAAAGGTTTCTAACATTTAAAGTGAAGTGTGGGGGTGCACATATTTTGTCTGGTAGCCAGTGGAAGATCATCCAATAAATTTGGCAAATTTACTTGGAGGTGTTCCAGGTAATTTAAACTATTTAAACGAGGTGGTAAGATGACAGAACCAATTATACATCTATCAATGATTCCTGTCCATACGTTGATTTTAAATTCATGTTGATAATGCAAAATCTTCATTGCATGCGGGTTTTCATCCATAAACATATTCCTTGTAAATTTGTCACACCCCTTCTTCTTGGAAAACAAATAAATATTTTTTTTATGAAAATTTTCATCAAGTTCATTAATGAATCAATAGAAGTCTAGTCAGAGCTGGGCAGTATTTGTATTTGTAAATACATATTTTTTTTTATTTAAATAATTTGTAGTATCTGAATACTAGGTATTTAAATACGTTTCAATGGGCGGTATTTGTATTTGTAGGTGCAAATACTTTGCAAAGTATTTAGTATTAAAATACATTTTTGGAAATATTTAAATACTTTGAGAGTATTTAACTACTTTTTCTTTCTTCAAATATATTTAGTGGAACTCACCGTAGTGATAGAATCGCAAAACTTATCCATGATATCACAAAGTTGAGCTTAAACTGAAAAAAATATCTGACCACTGTAACAGATAATGCGTCCAACATCATTAAGGTATTTGGTATTCAGATTCCTAGCTCATTGATTGTGAATTCTATTGAGCTATGCGAAACTGAGTCTGAAGAAATAACCCTCTACGTAGAAAAAAACAGTGATGAAGGTTTGGGAGACATAATTTTCGTACCATCTAGTGACGACTCTTATTAAGAATACATAAATGTTCAATTACCTAAACATCATCGTTGCATTTCGCATACAATTAATTCATTAGCAACAACAAATTTCATAAAATACATACACAAATACAGAAGTCGCATACAACTTGAACGCGACATACAAATATCATCAGCAAATGTTCTCAGTTATGGATTAAGGCTGAGAGGCCAAATTCAGCCGAAACCATAAAACGAGTTATAAGTCATCATTTGAGCTATCCTGGCATTATACGTTGCAATTCACATTATGATTCTATAATCTAAATTTTAGTGAAAAAATAAAAATTTGGTACCTATTTTGTATGAAACGCTTTCAATTAAACAATATGGTTTGGAAGAAAATGAAGTGGAGTATTTGACAGAGTATGTAAAACTGCTTTTGTCACTGGCTTTAGAATTAAATATTCTTCTAAAGAAAAACTAATACATATTATAGATTCATATTACAAACAATCACCAGTATGAAAATTAAGCAGGAAAACTAAAAAAAATTAAATTTGTTTCTTCTCCAGTTGATGAACTTATCAAAGCTGTTTTTAACAGAATGAAGGATTACCTTACATTCAATATCAAAGATAGTACTTGCTGCAATCTTTCAGCTTTTAAATTAAGATGGATAACGCTGTTTAAAGAACAGAAGGATATCAAGCAAATAAGAACAATTAAAGAGAATGTTTACAAATGCTATCAATGATAATTTTCTAAATGAAAAGAATATCAAGACAAGTCATTGAACGAATTTTTTGAATTTGATGAAAAGAATAGTTTTTTACTTCTGCTATCTGCAACTGTAGCTTGTGGACAAGAAAAGTTACAAGCTCTGCAATATTTACAAGACCCTCAAACAGATCTCACTATGTTAAAAACATCCTATTATTGAAAAATTATTTCTGAAATTCAACACAACACTACAGCCATCAGGAC
>CALNHX010004784.1:0-119886 GCA_940337035.1 Agriotes lineatus
TGACCTTTGGTGACCTTTGGTGACCTTTGGTGACCTTTGGGGTGACCTTTGGTGATCTTTGGGGTGACCTTTGTTGACCTTTGGTGACCTTTGGTGACCTTTGGTGACCTTTGGGGTGACCTTTGGTGACCTTTGGTGACCTTTGGGGTGACATTTGGTGACCTTTGAGGTGACCTTTGGTGACCTTTGGTGTGACCTTTGGTGACCTTTGGGGTGACCTTTGGTGATTTTTGGGGTGACCTTTGGTGACCTTTGGTGACCTTTGGGGTGACCTTTGGTGACCTTTGAGGTGACCTTTGGTGACCTTTGGGGTGACCTTTGGTGACCTTTGGGGTGACCTTTGGTGACCTTTGGGGTGACCTTTGGTGACCTTTGGGGTGACCTTTGGTGACCTTTGGTGACCTTTGGTGACCTTTGGTGACCTTTGGGGTGACCTTTGGTGACCTTTGGCGTGACCTTTGGTGACCTTAGGTGACCTTTGGTGACCTTTGGGGTGACCTTTGGTGACCTTTGGGGTGACCTTTGGTGACCTTTGGTGACCTTTGGTGACCTTTGGTGACCTTTGGGGTGACCTTTGGTGACCTTTGGGGTGACCTTTGGTGACCTTCGGTGACCTTTGGTGACCTTTGGGGTGACCTTTGGTGACCTTTGGGGTGACCTTTGGTGACTTTTGGTGACCTTTGGGGTGACCTTTGGTGACCTTTAAGGTGACCTTTGGTGACCTTTGGGGTGACCTTTGGTGACCTTTGGTGACCTTTGGGGTGACCTTTGGTGACCTTTGGTGACCTTTGGTGACCTTTGGTGACCTTTGGGGTGACCTTTGGTGAGCTTTGGTGACCTTTGGTGACCTTTGGGGTGACCTTTGGTGATCTTTGGGGTGACCTTTGGTGACCTTTGGTGACCTTTGGTGACCTTTGGTGACCTTTGGGGTGACCTTTGGTGACCTTTGGGATGACCTTTGGTGAACTTTGGGGTGACCTTTGGTGACCTTTGGGGTGACCTTTGGTGACCTTTGGGGTGACCTTTGGTGACCTTTGGTAACCTTTGGTGACCTTTGGTGACCTTTGAGGTGACCTTTGGTGACCTTTGGGGTGACCTTTGGTGACCTTTGGGGTAACCTTTGGTGACCTTTGGGGTGACCTTTGGTGACCTTTGGTGAACTTTGGTGACCTTTGGTGACCTTTGGGGTGACCTTTGGTGACCTTTGGTGACCTTTGGGGTGACCTTTGGTGACCTTTGGGGTGACCTTTGGTGACCTTTGGGGTGACCTTTGGTGACCTTTGGGGTGATCTTTGGTGACCTTTGGTGACCTTTGGTGACCTTTGGTGACCTTTGGGGTGACCTTTGGTGACCTTTGGGGTGACCTTTGGTGACCTTTGGGGTGACCTTTGGTGACCTTTGGGGTGACCTTTGGTGACCTTTGGGGTGACCTTTGGTGACCTTTGGGGTGACCTTTGGTGACCTTTGGGGTGACCTTTGGTGACCTTTGTTGACCTTTGGTGACCTTTGGGGTGACCTTTGGTGACCTTTGGGGTGACCTTTGGTGACTTTTGGTGACCTTTGGGGTGACCTTTGGTGACCTTTAAGGTGACCTTTGGTTACCTTTGGTGACCTTTGGGGTGACCTTTGGTGACCTTTGGTGACCTTTGGGGTGACCTTTGGTGACCTTTGGTGACCTTTGGTGACCTTTGGTGACCTTTGGGGTGACCTTTGGTGAGCTTTGGTGACCTTTGGTGACCTTTGGGGTGACCTTTGGTGATCTTTGGGGTGACCTTTGGTGACCTTTGGTGACCTTTGGGGTGAGCTTTGGTGACCTTTGGGATGACCTTTGGTGACCTTTGGGGTGACCTTTGGTGACCTTTGGGGTGACCTTTGGTGACCTTTGGTGACCTTTGGTGACCTTTGGTGAACTTTGGGGTGACCTTTGGTGACCTTTGGTGACCTTTGGTGAAATTTGGTGACCTTTGGGGTGACCTTTGGTGACCTTTGGTGAGCTTTGGTTACCTTTGGTGACCTTTGGGGTGACCTTTGGTGACCTTTGGGGTGACCTTTGGTGACCTTTGGTGGCCTTTGGTGACCTTTGGGGTGACCGTTGGTGACCTTTAGGATGACTTTTGGTGACCTTTGGTGACCTTTGGGGTGACCTTTGGTGACCTTTGGGTGACCTTTGGTGACCTTTGGTGACCTTTGGTGACCTTTGGTGACCTTTGGGGTGACCTTTGGTGACCTTTGGTGACCTTTGGGGTGACCTTTGGTGAGCTTTGGTGACCTTTGGGGTGACCTTTGGTGAACCTTTGGTGACCTTTGGTGACCTTTGGTGACCTTTGGTGACCTTTGGTGACCTTTGGTGACCTTTGGGGTGACCTTTGGTGACCTTTGGTGAGCTTTGGTGACCTTTGGTGACCTTTGGGGTGACCTTTGGTGACCTTTGGGGTGACCTTTGGTGACCTTTGGTGACCTTTGGGGTGACCTTTGGTGACCTTTGGGATGACCTTTGGTGACCTTTGGGGTGACCTTAGGTGACCTTTGGGGTGACCTTTGGTGACCTTTGGGGTGACCTTTGGTGACCTTTGGTGACCTTTGGTGACCTTTGGTGACCTTTGAGGTGACCTTTGGTGACCTTTGGGGTGACCTTTGGTGACCTTTGGGGTGACCTATGGTGACCTTTGGGGTGACCCTTGGTGACCTTTGGGGTGACCTTTGGTGACCTTTGGTGACCTTTGGTGACCTTTGGTGACCTTTGGGGTGACCTTTGGTGACCTTTGGTGACCTTTGGGGTGACCTTTGGTGACCTTTGGTGACCTTTGGGGTGACCTTTGGTGACCTTTGGGGTGACCTTTGGTGACCTTTGGTGACCTTTGGGGTGACCCTTGGTGACCTTTGGGGTGACCTTTGGTGACCTTTGGGGTAACCTTTGGTGACCTTTGGTGACCTTAGGTGACCTTTGGTGACCTTTGGGGTGACCTTTGGTGACCTTTGGTGACCTTTGGTGACCTTTGGTGACCTTTGGGGTGACCTTTGGTGACCTTTGGGTGACCTTTTGGTGACCTTTGGGGTGACCTTTGGTGACCTTTGATGACCTTTGGGGTGATCTTTGGTGACCTTTGGTGACCTTTGGTGACCTTTGGTGACCTTTGGGGTGACCTTTGGTGACCTTTGGTGAGCTTTGGTGACCTTTGGTGACCTTTGGGGTGACCTTTTGTGACCTTTGGGGTGACCTTTGGTGACCTTTGGTGACTTTTGGTGACCTTTGGGGTGACCTTTGGTGACCTTTGGTGACCTTTGGGGTGACCTTTGGTGACCTTTGGGAGACCTTTGGTGACCTTTGGGGTGACCTTTGGTGACCTTTGGTGACGACCTTTGGTGACCTTTGGGGTGACCTTTGGTGACCTTTGGGGTGACCTTTGGTGAACTTTGGTGACCTTTGGTGACCTTTGGTGACCTTTGGGGTGACCTTTGGTGACCTTTGGTGACCTTTGGGATGACCTTTGGTGACCTTTGAGGTGACCTTTGGTGACCTTTGGGGTGACCTTTGGTGACCTTTGGGGTAACCTTTGGTGACCTTTGGGGTGACCTTTGGTGACCTTTGGTGACCTTTGGTGACCTTTGGTGACCTTTGGGGTGACCTTTGGTGACCTTTGGTAACCTTTGGGGTGACCTTTGGTGACCTTTGGGGTGACCTTTGGTGACCTTTGGGGTGACCTTTGGTGACCTTTGGTGACCTTTGGTGACCTTTGATGACCTTTGGCGTGACCTTTGGTGACCTTTGGGGTGACCTTTGGTGACCTTTGGTGACCTTTGGTGACCTTTGGGGTGACCTTTGGTGACCTTTGGGTTACCTTTGGTGACCTTTGGTGACTTTTGGGGTGACCTTTGGTGACCTTTGGTGACCTTTGGGGTGACCTTTGGGGTGACCTTTGGTGACCTTTGAGGTGACCTTTGGTGACCTTTGGGGTGACCTTTGGTGACCTTTGGTGGCCTTTGGTGACCTTTGGGGTGACCTTTGCTGACCTTTGGGGTGACCTTTGGTGCCCTTTGGTGACCTTTGGGGTGACTTTTGATGACCTTTGGGGTGAACTTTGGTGACCTTTGGGGTGACCTTTGGTGACCTTTGGTGACCTTTGGTGACCTTTGGTGACCTTTGGGGTGACCTTTGGTGACCTTTGGGGTGACCTTTGGTGACATTTGGTGACCTTTGGTGACCTTTGGTGACCTTTGGTGACCTTTGGGGTGACCTTTGGTGACCTTTGGTGACCTTTGGTGACCTTTGGTGACCTTTGGGGTGACCTTTGGTGACCTTTGGGGTGACCTTTGGTGACATTTGGTGACCTTTGGTGACCTTTGGTGACCTTTGGTGACCTTTGGTGACCTTTGGGGTGACCTTTGGTGACCTTTGGTGACCTTTAGTGACCTTTGGTGACCTTTGGTGACCTTTGGTGACCTTTGGTGACCTTTGTTGACCTTTGGGGTGACCTTTGGTGACCTTTGGTGACCTTTGGGATGACCTTTGGTGACCTTTGAGGTGACCTTTGGTGACCTTTGGGGTGACCTTTGGTGACCTTTGGGGTAACCTTTGGTGACCTTTGGTGACCTTTGGTGACCTTTGGTGACCTTTGGGGTGACTTTTGGTGACCTTTGGTAACCTTTGGGGTGACCTTTGGTGACCTTTGGGGTGACCTTTGGTGACCTTTGGGGTGACCTTTGGTGACCTTTGGTGACTTTTGGTGACCTTTGATGACCTTTGGCGTGACCTTTGGTGACCTTTGGGGTGACCTTTGGTGACCTTTGGTGACCTTTGGTGACCTTTGGGGTGACCTTTGGTGACCTTTGGGTTACCTTTGGTGACCTTTGGTGACCTTTGGGAAGACCTTTGGTGACCTTTGGTGACCTTTGGGGTGACCTTTGGGGTGACCTTTGGTGACCTTTGAGGTGACCTTTGGTGACCTTTGGGGTGACCTTTGGTGACCTTTGGTGGCCTTTGGTGACCTTTGGGGTGACCTTTGGTGACCTTTGGGGTGACCTTTGGTGCCCTTTGGTGACCTTTGGGGTGACTTTTGATGACCTTTGGGGTGAACTTTGGTGACCTTTGGGGTGACCTTTGGTGACCTTTGGTGACCTTTGGTGACCTTTGGTGACCTTTGGGGTGACCTTTGGTGACCTTTGGGGTGACCTTTAATAACGTAATATGCGCTTCTATAAGAGAATTAAAAAAGATAATACCACATAAAAAGAAAAAGATTATCAGCGAAAACACAAAAGTGCTGATGAACACGAGAAGACAACTGGCTAAAGAAAATAAAAGAGCAACAGAAGAATACTCAAAAATCAATAAAGAAATTAGACGATCTATAAGACAAGACAGAATAAAAACACAAGAACAATTAGTGAAGGAAGTGATCGAACAAAATAAAGGAATGCAATGTCTGAGACAACAAATGGGAAGGAAACAGACCTACGCCCTTCGCAACAAAGATGGAACTATCATTCACGATAGAGATGAAATTTTAAAAATTGTGGAAGCATTTTATACTGAACTATACGAGTCAAAGATCTCAGACTACGTAGAAAACGATTTGCCAGCTCAAAAAGTTCAAAATGTTGGATCAGAGGAACAACACGAAATAACCGTTGAAGAAATAAGAAAAGCATTAAGAGAAATGAAATCCAACAAAGCCACGGGAGACGACGACATATCAGTGGATATGATTCGAGAAGGAGGTAAAAAGTTGCTAACAACAATTGCAAGTTTGCTAAATATGTGCCTTAAAACCTGCGAAATACCTAAATCGTGGAAGAATGCCAACGTGATAATGTTATATAAGAAGGGAGATAATACAAAACTGGAAAACTATAGACCTATCAGCCTATTATCACATATCTATAAATTACTGACAAAAATACTAACTAATAGGCTGACAAACAAGTTAGACGATTATCAACCAAGAGAACAAGCAGGCTTCAGGAAAAATTATAGCACTAGAGATCATCTACTCACACTGAAGATTATTATCGAAAAATCTAATGAATATGGTTTTCCCTTATATTTAGCATTTATTGATTACGAAAAGGCATTCGATAGCATCGAACAATGGGCTATATATAAAGCACTGACCAATAGTAGAATAGACTACAGATACCAACAACTCATTAAGCAAATGAACGAAGGGGCTACAGCAACGTACATTCTACACGATCAGACGAAACCTATCCCTCTTAAACGAGGAGTAAGACAGGGAGATACATTGTCACCGAAACTCTTTACATTGGCCCTTGAGGATGTTTTTAAGAAAATAAATTGGAAAGGGAAAGGTCTAAACATAAATGGAGAGCAATTAACAAACTTACGATACGCTGACGACATTGTTCTCCTAGCACAAAACATAGACGACCTTCAAGAAATGATCACAGACCTCCATGAAGCATCCGGTAATGTGGGACTAAAACTGAATTTAAATAAAACTAAGGTGATGTACGACGAACCAGCAACACCAATAAGAATAGGAGACACAGAAATAGAAATAGTAAAAAATTTTGTTTATCTTGGGCAGAGGTTTGAGCTAGATAGAACCAGTCAAAAAAATGAAATAAAACGGCGAATCAGATTAGCATGGGTGGCTTTCGGAAAATTGTCCTTCATTCTCCGAAAAAGAAATATAGCTCAACATCTTAAAACGCGATTATTTGAACAATGCATTCTACCAGTATTAACATATGGCGCGGAAAACTGGACAACCACTAAATATAACATCGAAACAATAAGAATTGCTCAAAGAAGTATGGAAAGAGCCATGGTGAACCTGACAAGACGAGACAAAATTAGAAACGAAACACTCAGAGCAATCACCAAAGTAACGGATGTTGGTGTTAAAGTCGCACGCCTCAAATGGAGTTATGCTGGCCATGTAGCAAGGAGCGACACATTTCGGTGGAACCGTAAAATTTTAGACTGGAGGCCCTATGAACATAAGAGAGGCAGAGGGAGGCCACCAATGCGCTGGTATGACGATTTTAAAAGAATAGCTGGGTTAGCATGGATCCGAACAGCACAAAACCGGGAACGATGGAGGGAATTAGAGAAGGCCTATGTTCAAGAATGGACCTAAAAAGAGGCTTATGAAGAAGAAGGGGTGACCTTTGGTGACATTTGGTGACCTTTGGTGACCTTTGGGGTGACCTTTGGTGACCTTTGGTGACCATTGGGGTGACCTTTGGTGACCTTTGGGGTGACCTTTGGTGACCTTTGGGGTGACCTTTGGTGACCTTTGGTGACCTTTGGGGTGACCTTTGGTGACCTTTGGGGTAACCGTTGGTGACCTTTGGGGTGACTTTTGGTGACCTTTGGTGACCTTTGGTGACCTTTGGGGTGACCTTTGGTGACCTTTGGTGACCTTTGGTGACCTTTGGGGTGACCGTTGGTGACCTTTAGGTTGACTTTTGGTGACCTTTGGTGAGCTTTGGTGTGACCTTTGGTGACCTTTGAGGTGACCTTTGGTGACCTTTGGGGTGACCTTTGGTGACCTTTTGGGTGACCTTTGGTGACCTTTGGGGTGACCTTTGGTGACCTTTGGTTACCTTTGGTGACCTTTGGTGACCTTTGGGGTGACCTTTGGTGACCTTTGGGGTGACCTTTGGTGACCTTTGGTGACCTTTGGGATGACCTTTGGTGACCTTTGAGGTGACCTTTGGTGACCTTTGGGGTGACCTTTGGTGACCTTTGGGGTAACCTTTGGTGACCTTTGGGGTGACCTTTGGTGACCTTTGGTGACCTTTGGTGACCTTTGGTGACCTTTGGGGTGACCTTTGGTGACCTTTGGTAACCTTTGGGGTGACCTTTGGTGACCTTTGGGGTGACCTTTGGTGACCTTTGGGGTGACCTTTGGTGACCTTTGGTGACCTTTGGTGACCTTTGATGACCTTTGGCGTGACCTTTGGTGACCTTTGGGGTGACCTTTGGTGACCTTTGGTGACCTTTGGTGACCTTTGGGGTGACCTTTGGTGACCTTTGGGTTACCTTTGGTGACCTTTGGTGACCTTTGGGGTGACCTTTGGTGACCTTTGGGGTGACCTTTGGTGACCTTTGGTGACCTTTGGGGTGACCTTTGGGGTGACCTTTGGTGACCTTTGAGGTGACCTTTGGTGACCTTTGGGGTGACCTTTGGTGACCTTTGGTGGCCTTTGGTGACCTTTGGGGTGACCTTTGGTGACCTTTGGGGTGACCTTTGGTGACCTTTGGTGACCTTTGGTTACCTTTGGTGACCTTTGGGGTGACCTTTGGTGACCTTTGGTGACCTTTGGAGTGACCTTTGGTGACCTTTGAGGTGACCTTTGGTGACCTTTGGGGTGACCTTTGGTGACCTTTGGTGGCCATTGGTGACCTTTGGGGTGACCTTTGGTGACCTTTGGGGTGACCCTTGGTGACCTTTGGGGTGACCTTTGGTGACCTTTGGGGTAACCTTTGGTGACCTTTGGTGACCTTAGGTGACCTTTGGTGACCTTTGGGGTGACCTTTGGTGACCTTTGGTGACCTTTGGTGACCTTTGGTGACCTTTGGTGACCTTTGGGGTGACCTTTGGTAACCTTTGGGGTGACCTTTTGGTGACCTTTGGGGTGACCTTTGGTGACCTTTGATGACCTTTGGGGTGATCTTTGGTGACCTTTGGTGACCTTTGGTGACCTTTGGTGACCTTTGGGGTGACCTTTGGTGACCTTTGGTGAGCTTTGGTGACCTTTGGTGACCTTTGGGGTGACCTTTTGTGACCTTTGGGGTGACCTTTGGTGACCTTTGGTGACTTTTGGTGACCTTTGGGGTGACCTTTGGTGACCTTTGGTGACCTTTGGGGTGACCTTTGGTGACCTTTGGGGAGACCTTTGGTGACCTTTGGGGTGACCTTTGGTGACCTTTGGTGACGACCTTTGGTGACCTTTGGGGTGACCTTTGGTGACCTTTGGGGTGACCTTTGGTGAACTTTGGTGACCTTTGGTGACCTTTGGTGACCTTTGGGGTGACCTTTGGTGACCTTTGGTGACCTTTGGGATGACCTTTGGTGACCTTTGAGGTGACCTTTGGTGACCTTTGGGGTGACCTTTGGTGACCTTTGGGGTAACCTTTGGTGACCTTTGGGGTGACCTTTGGTGACCTTTGGTGACCTTTGGTGACCTTTGGTGACCTTTGGGGTGACCTTTGGTGACCTTTGGTAACCTTTGGGGTGACCTTTGGTGACCTTTGGGGTGACCTTTGGTTACCTTTGGGGTGACCTTTGGTGACCTTTGGTGACCTTTGGTGACCTTTGATGACCTTTGGCGTGACCTTTGGTGACCTTTGGGGTGACCTTTGGTGACCTTTGGTGACCTTTGGTGACCTTTGGGGTGACCTTTGTGACCTTTGGGTTACCTTTGGTGACCTTTGGTGACTTTTGGGGTGACCTTTGGTGACCTTTGGTGACCTTTGTGGTGACCTTTGGGGTGACCTTTGGTGACCTTTGAGGTGACCTTTGGTGACCTTTGGGGTGACCTTTGGTGACCTTTGGTGGCCTTTGGTGACCTTTGGGGTGACCTTTGCTGACCTTTGGGGTGACCTTTGGTGCCCTTTGGTGACCTTTGGGGTGACTTTTGATGACCTTTGGGGTGAACTTTGGTGTCCTTTGGGGTGACCTTTGGTGACCTTTGGTGACCTTTGGTGACCGTTGGTGACCTTTGGGGTGACCTTTGGTGACCTTTGGGGTGACCTTTGGTGACATTTGGTGACCTTTGGTGACCTTTGGTGACCTTTGGTGACCTTTGGGGTGACCTTTGGTGACCTTTGGTGATGACCATTGGGGTGACCTTTGGTGGCCTTTGGGGTGACCTTTGGTGACCTTTGGGGTAACCTTTGGTGACCTTTGGGGTGACCTTTGGTGACCTTTGGGGTAACCGTTGGTGACCTTTGGGGTGACCTTTGGTGACCTTTGGTGACCTTTGGTGACCTTTGGGGTGACCTTTGGTGACCTTTGGTGACCTTTAGTGACCTTTGGTGACCTTTGGTGACCTTTGGTGACCTTTGGTGACCTTTGGTGACCTTTGTTGACCTTTGGGGTGACCTTTGGTGACCTTTGGTGACCTTTGGGATGACCTTTGGTGACCTTTGAGGTGACCTTTGGTGACCTTTGGGGTGACCTTTGGTGACCTTTGGGGTAACCTTTGGTGACCTTTGGGGTGACCTTTGGTGACCTTTGGTGACCTTTGGTGACCTTTGGGGTGACTTTTGGTGACCTTTGGTAACCTTTGGGGTGACCTTTGGTGACCTTTGGGGTGACCTTTGGTGACCTTTGGGGTGACCTTTGGTGACCTTTGGTGACAATTGGTGACCTTTGATGACCTTTGGCGTGACCTTTGGTGACCTTTGGGGTGACCTTTGGTGACCTTTGGTGACCTTTGGTGACCTTTAGGGTGACCTTTGGTGACCTTTGGGTTACCTTTGGTGACCTTTGGTGACCTTTGGGAAGACCTTTGGTGACCTTTGGTGACCTTTGGGGTGACCTTTGGGGTGACCTTTGGTGACCTTTGAGGTGACCTTTGGTGACCTTTGGGGTGACCTTTGGTGACCTTTGGTGGCCTTTGGTGACCTTTGGGGTGACCTTTGGTGACCTTTGGGGTGACCTTTGGTGCCCTTTGGTGACCTTTGGGGTGACTTTTGATGACCTTTGGGGTGACCTTTGGGGTGACCTTTGGTGACCTTTGAGGTGACCTTTGGTGACCTTTGGGGTGACCTTTGGTGACCTTTGGTGGCCTTTGGTGACCTTTGGGGTGACCTTTGGTGACCTTTGGGGTGACCTTTGGTGCCCTTTGGTGACCTTTGGGGTGACTTTTGATGACCTTTGGGGTGAACTTTGGTGACCTTTGGGGTGACCTTTGGTGACCTTTGGTGACCTTTGGTGACCTTTGGTGACCTTTGGGGTGACCTTTGGTGACCTTTGGTGACCTTTGGTGACCTTTGGGGTGACCGTTGGTGACCTTTAGGTTGACTTTTGGTGACCTTTGGTGAGCTTTGGGGTGACCTTTGGTGACCTTTGAGGTGACCTTTGGTGACCTTTGGGGTGACCTTTGGTGACCTTTTGGGTGACCTTTGGTGACCTTTGGGGTGACCTTTGGTGACCTTTGGTTACCTTTGGTGACCTTTGGTGACCTTTGGGGTGACCTTTGGTGACCTTTGGGGTGACCTTTGGTGACCTTTGGTGACCTTTGGGATGACCTTTGGTGACCTTTGAGGTGACCTTTGGTGACCTTTGGGGTGACCTTTGGTGACCTTTGGGGTAACCTTTGGTGACCTTTGGGGTGACCTTTGGTGACCTTTGGTGACCTTTGGTGACCTTTGGTGACCTTTGGGGTGACCTTTGGTGACCTTTGGTAACCTTTGGGGTGACCTTTGGTGACCTTTGGGGTGACCTTTGGTGACCTTTGGGGTGACCTTTGGTGACCTTTGGTGACCTTTGGTGACCTTTGATGACCTTTGGCGTGACCTTTGGTGACCTTTGGGGTGACCTTTGGTGACCTTTGGTGACCTTTGGAGACCTTTGGGGTGACCTTTGGTGACCTTTGGGTTACCTTTGGTGACCTTTGGTGACCTTTGGGGTGACCTTTGGTGACCTTTGGTGACCTTTGGGGTGACCTTTGGAGTGACCTTTGGTGACCTTTGAGGTGACCTTTGGTGACCTTTGGGGTGACCTTTGGTGACCTTTGGTGGCCTTTGGTGACCTTTGGGGTGACCTTTGGTGACCTTTGGGGTGACCTTTGGTGACCTTTGGTGACCTTTGGTTACCTTTGGTGACCTTTGGGGTGACCTTTGGTGACCTTTGGTGACCTTTGGGGTGACCTTTGGTGACCTTTGGTGACCTTTGGGGTGACATTTGGTGACCTTTGAGGTGACCTTTGGTGACTTTTGGGGTGACCTTTGGTGACCTTTGGGGTGACCTTTGGTGACCTTTGAGGTGACCTTTGGTGACCTTTGAGGTGACCTTTGGTGACCTTTGGGGTGACCTTTGGTGACCTTTGGGGTGACCTTTGGTGACCTTTGGGGTGACCTTTGGTGACCTTTGGTGACCTTTGGTGACCTTTGGGGTGACCTTTTGTGACCTTTGGGGTGACCTTTGGTGACCTTTGGTGACCTTTGGTGACCTTTGGGGTGATCTTTGGTGACCTTTGGTGACCATTGAGGTGATTTTTGGTGATCTTTGGGATGACCTTTGGTGACCTTTGAGGTGACCTTTGGTGACCTTTGGTGACCTTTGGGGTGATTTTTGGTGACCTTTGGGATGACCTTTGGTGACCTTTGAGGTGACCTTTGGTGACTTTTGGTGACCTTTGGGGTGACCTTTGGTGACCTTTGGTGACCTTTTGGGTGACCTTTGGTGACCTTTGGTGACCTTTGGTGACCTTTGGTGACCTTTGGGGTGACCTTTGGTAACCTTTGGTGACCTTTGGGGTGCCCTTTGGTGACCTTTGGTGACCTTTGGTGACCTTTGGTAACCTTTGGGGTGACCTTTGGTGACCTTTGGTGACCTTTGGGGTGACCTTTGGTGACCTTTGGGGTGACCTTTGGTGACCTTTGGGGTGACTTTTGGTGACCTTTGGTGACCTTTGGTGACCTTTGGTGACCTTTGGGGTGACCTTTGGTGATCTTTGGGGTGACCTTTGTTGACCTTTGGTGACCTTTGGTGACCTTTGGTGACCTTTGGGGTGACCTTTGGTGACCTTTGGTGACCTTTGGGGTGACATTTGGTGACCTTTGAGGTGACCTTTGGTGACCTTTGGTGTGACCTTTGGTGACCTTTGGGGTGACCTTTGGTGATTTTTGGGGTGACCTTTGGTGACCTTTGGTGACCTTTGGGGTGACCTTTGGTGACCTTTGAGGTGACCTTTGGTGACCTTCGGGGTGACCTTTATTGACCTTTGGGGTGACCTTTGGTGACCTTTGGGGTGACCTTTGGTGACCTTTGGGGTGACCTTTGGTGACCTTTGGTGACCTTTGGTGACCTTTGGTGACCTTTGGGGTGACCTTTGGTGACCTTTGGCGTGACCTTTGGTGACCTTAGGTGACCTTTGGTGACCTTTGGGGTGACCTTTGGTGACCTTTGGGGTGACCTTTGGTGACCTTTGGTGACCTTTGGTGACCTTTGGTGACCTTTGGGGTGACCTTTGGTGACCTTTGGGGTGACCTTTGGTGACCTTCGGTGACCTTTGGTGACCTTTGGGGTGACCTTTGGTGACCTTTGGGGTGACCTTTGGTGACTTTTGGTGACCTTTGGGGTGACCTTTGGTGACCTTTAAGGTGACCTTTGGTGACCTTTGGGGTGACCTTTGGTGACCTTTGGTGACCTTTGGGGTGACCTTTGGTGACCTTTGGTGACCTTTGGTGACCTTTGGTGACCTTTGGGGTGACCTTTGGTGAGCTTTGGTGACCTTTGGTGACCTTTGGGGTGACCTTTGGTGATCTTTGGGGTGACCTTTGGTGACCTTTGGTGACCTTTGGTGACCTTTGGTGACCTTTGGGGTGACCTTTGGTGACCTTTGGGATGACCTTTGGTGACCTTTGGGGTGACCTTTGGTGACCTTTGGGGTGACCTTTGGTGACCTTTGGGGTGACCTTTGGTGACCTTTGGTAACCTTTGGTGACCTTTGGTGACCTTTGAGGTGACCTTTGGTGACCTTTGGGGTGACCTTTGGTGACCTTTGGGGTAACCTTTGGTGACCTTTGGGGTGACCTTTGGTGACCTTTGGTGAACTTTGGTGACCTTTGGTGACCTTTGGGGTGACCTTTGGTGACCTTTGGTGACCTTTGGGGTGACCTTTGGTGACCTTTGGGGTGACCTTTGGTGACCTTTGGGGTGACCTTTGGTGACCTTTGGGGTGATCTTTGGTGACCTTTGGTGACCTTTGGTGACCTTTGGTGACCTTTGGGGTGACCTTTGGTGACCTTTGGGGTGACCTTTGGTGACCTTTGGGGTGACCTTTGGTGACCTTTGGGGTGACCTTTGGTGACCTTTGGGGTGACCTTTGGTGACCTTTGGGGTGACCTTTGGTGACCTTTGGTGACCTTTGGTGACCTTTGGGGTGACCTTTGGTGACCTTTGGGGTGACCTTTGGTGACTTTTGGTGACCTTTGGGGTGACCTTTGGTGACCTTTAAGGTGACCTTTGGTGACCTTTGGTGACCTTTGGGGTGACCTTTGGTGACCTTTGGTGACCTTTGGGGTGACCTTTGGTGACCTTTGGTGACCTTTGGTGACCTTTGGTGACCTTTGGGGTGACCTTTGGTGAGCTTTGGTGACCTTTGGTGACCTTTGGGGTGACCTTTGGTGATCTTTGGGGTGACCTTTGGTGACCTTTGGTGACCTTTGGGGTGACCTTTGGTGACCTTTGGGATGACCTTTGGTGACCTTTGGGGTGACCTTTGGTGACCTTTGGGGTGACCTTTGGTGACCTTTGGTGACCTTTGGTGACCTTTGGTGACCTTTGGGGTGACCTTTGGTGACCAAGGGGTGACCTTTGGTGACCTTTGGGGTGACCTTTGGTGACCTTTGGGGTGACCTTTGGTGACCTTTGGTGACCTTTGGTGACCTTTGGTGACCTTTAAGGTGACCTTTGGTGACCTTTGGTGACCTTTGGGGTGACCTTTGGTGACCAAGGGGTGACCTTTGGTGACCTTTGGGGTGACCTTTGGTGACCTTTGGGGTGACCTTTGGTGACCTTTGGTGACCATTGGTGACCTTTGGTGACCTTTAAGGTGACCTTTGGTGACCTTTGGTGACCTTTGGGGTGACCTTTGGTGACCTTTGGTGACCTTTGGTGACCTTTGGGGTGACCTTTGGTGACCTTTGGTGACCTTTGGGGTGACCTTTGGTGACCTTTGGTGACCTTTGGTGACCTTTGGTGACCTTTGGGGTGACCTTTGGTGAGCTTTGGTGACCTTTGGTGACCTTTGGGGTGACCTTTGGTGATCTTTGGGGTGACCTTTGGTGACCTTTGGGGACCTTTGGGGTGACCTTTGGTGACCTTTGGGATGACCTTTGGTGACCTTTGGGGTGACCTTTGGTGACCTTTGGGGTGACCTTTGGTGACCTTTGGTGACCTTTGGTGACCTTTGGTGACCTTTGGGGTGACCTTTGGTGACCAAGGGGTGACCTTTGGTGACCTTTGGGGTGACCTTTGGTGACCTTTGGGGTGACCTTTGGTGACCTTTGGTGACCTTTGGTGACCTTTGAGGTGACCTTTGGTGACCTTTGGGGTGACCTTTGGTGACCTTAGGGGTGACCTTTGGTGACCTTTGGGGTACCTTTGGTGACCTTTGGTGACCTTTGGTGACCTTTGGTGACCTTTGGGGTGACCTTTGGTGACCTTTGGGGTGACCTTTGGTGACCTTTGGTAACCTTTGGCGACCTTTGGTGACCTTTGGGATGACCTTTGGTGACCTTTGGTGACCTTTGGTGACCTTTGAGGTGATTTTTGGTGACCTTTGGGATGACCTTTGGTGACCTTTGAGGTGACCTTTGGTGACCTTTGGTGACCTTTGGGGTGACCTTTGGTGACTTTTGGTGACCTTTGGGGTGTCCTTTGGTGACCTTTGGTGACCTTTGGGGTGACCTTTGGGGTGACCTTTGGTGACCTTTGAGGTGACCTTTGGTGACCTTTGGGGTGACCTTTGGTGACCTTTGGTGACCTTTGGTGACCTTTGGGGTGACCTTTGGTGACCTTTGGGGTAACCTTTGGTGTCCTTTGGTGACCTTTGGGGTGACTTTTGATGACCTTTGGGGTGACCTTTGGTGACCTTTGGGGTGACCTTTGGTGACCTTTGGTGACCTTTGGTGACCTTTGGTGACCTTTGGGGTGACCTTTGGTGACCTTTGGGGTGACCTTTGGTGACCTTTGGTGACCTTTGGTGACCTTTGGGGTGACCTTTGGTGACCTTTGGTGACCATTGGGGTGACCTTTGGTGACCTTTGGGGTGACCTTTGGTGACCTTTGGGGTAACCTTTGGTGACCTTTGGTGACCTTTGGGGTGACCTTTGGTGATCTTTGGGGTGACCGTTGGTGACCTTTGGGGTGACCTTTGGTGACCTTTGGTGACCTTTGGGGTGACCTTTGGTGACCTTTGGTGACCTTTGGTGACCTTTGGTGACCTTTGGTGATCTTTGGTGACCTTTGGTGACCTTTGGGGTGACCTTTGGTGACCTTTGGTGAGCTTTGGTGACCTTTGGTGACCTTTGGGGTGACCTTTGGTGACCTTTGGGGTGCCCTTTGGTGACCTTTGGTGACCTTTGGTGACCTTTGGTGACCTTTGGGGTGACCTTTGGTGACCTTTGGTGACCTTTGGGGTGACCTTTGGTGACCTTTGGGGTGAACTTTGGTGACCTTTGGGGTGACCTTTGGTGACCTTTGGTGACCTTTGGTGACCTTTGGGGTGACCTTTGGTGACCTTTGGGATGACCTTTGGTGACCTTTGGTGACCTTTGGTGACCTTTGGTGACTTTTGGGGTGACCTTTGGTGACCTTTGATGACCTTTGGGGTGACATTTGGTGACCTTTGAGGTGACGTTTGGTGACCTTTGGGGTGACCTTTGGTGACCTTTGGGGTGACCTTTGGTGCCCTTTGGGGTGACCTTTGGTGACCTTTGGTGACCTTTGGTGACCTTTGGTGACCTTGGGGGTGACCTTTGGTGACCTTTGGTGACCTTTGGGGTGACCTTTGGTGACCTTTGGGGTGACCTTTGGTGACCTTTGGGGTGACCTTTGGTGACCTTTGGTGACCTTTGGTGACCTTTGATGACCTTTGGGGTGACCTTTGGTGACCTTTGGGGTGACCTTTGGTGACCTTTGGTGACCTTTGGTGACCTTTGGGGTGACCTTTGGTGACCTTTGGGGTGACCTTTGGTGACCTTTGGTGACCTTTGGGGTGACCTTTGGTGACCTTTGGTGACCTTTGGGGTGACCTTTGGGGTGACCTTTGGTGACCTTTGAGGTGACCTTTGGTGACCTTTGGTGACCTTTGGTGACCTTTGGTGACCTTTGGGGTAACCTTTGGTGACCTTTGGGGTGACCTTTGGGGTGACTTTTGGTGACCTTTGGGGTGACCTTTGCTGACCTTTGGGATGACCTTTGGTGACCTTTGGTGACCTTTGGTGACCTTTGGTGACCGTTGGGGTCACCTTTGGTGACCTTTGGTGACCTTTGGTGACCTTTGGTAACCTTTGGTGACCTTTGGGGTGACCTTTGGTGACCTTTGGTGACCTTTGGGGTAACCTTTGGTGACCTTTGGTGACCTTTGGTGACCTTTGGGGTGACCTTTGGTGACCTTTGGTGAGCTTTGGTTACCTTTGGTGACCTTTGGGGTGACCTTTGGTGACCTTTGGGGTGACCTTTGGTGACCTTTGGTGACCTTTGGTGACCTTTGGGGTGAACGTTGGTGACCTTTAGGATGACTTTTGGTGACCTTTGGTGAGCTTTAGGGTGACCTTTGGTGACCTTTGGGGTGACCTTTAGGTGACCTTTGGTGACCTTTGGGGTGACCTTTGGTGACCTTTGGGGTGACCTTTGGTGACCTTTGGGGTGACCTTTGGTGACCTTTGGTGACCTTTGGTGACCTTTGGGGTGACCTTCGGTGACCTTTGGGGAGACCTTTGGTGACATTTGGTGACCTTTGGTGACCTTTGGGGTGACCTTTGGTGACCTTTGGGGTGACCTTTGGTGACCTTTGGTGATCTTTGGGGTGACCTTTGGTGACCTTTGGGGTGACCTTTGGTGACCTTTGGTGACCTTTGGGGTTACTTTGGTGACCTTTGGTGACCTTTGGGTGACCTTTGGTGACCTTTGGTGACCTTTGGTGACCTTTGGTGACCTTTGGTGACCTTTGGGGTGACCTTTGGTGACCTTTGGTGAGCTTTGGTAACCTTTGGTGACCTTTGGGGTGACCTTTGGTGACCTTTGGGGTGACCTTTGGTGACCTTTGGTGACCTTTGGTGACCTTTGGGGTGACCTTTGGTGACCTTTGGGATGACCTTTGGTGACCTTTGGGGTGACCTTTGGTGACCTTTGGGGTGACCTTTGGTGACCTTTGGTGACCTTTGGGGTGACCTTTGGTGACCTTTGGTGACCTTTGAGGTGTCCTTTGCTGACCTTTGGGATGACCTTTGGTGACCTTTATTGACCTTTGGTGACCTTTGGTGACCGTTGGGGTGACCTTTGGTGACCTTTGGTGACCTTTGGTGACCTTTGGTAACCTTTGGTGACCTTTGGGGTGACCTTTGGTGACCTTTGGGGTGACCTTTGGTGACCTTTGGTGACCTTTGGTGACCTTTGGTGACCTTTGGGGTGACCTTTGGTGACCTTTGGGATGACCTTTGGTGACCTTTGGGGTGACCTTTGGTGACCTTTGGGGTGACCTTTGGTGACCTTTGGGGTGACCTTTTGGTGACCTTTGGTGACCTTTGGTGACCTTTGGTGACCGTTGGGGTGACCTTTGGTGACCTTTGGTGACCTTTGGTGACCTTTGGTGACCTTTGGGGTGACCTTTGGTGACCTTTGGGGTGACCTTTGGTGACCTTTGGGGTGGTGACCTTTGGTGACCTTTGGGGTGACCTTTGGTGACCTTTGGGGTGACCTTTGGTGACCTTTGGTGACCTCTGGTGAAATTTGGTGACCTTTGGGGTGACCTTTGGTGACCTTTGGTGAGCTTTGGTTACCTTTGGTGACCTTTGGGGTGACCTTTGGTGACCTTTGGGGTGACCTTTGGTGACCTTTGGTGGCCTTTGGTGACCTTTGGGGTGACCGTTGGTGACCTTTAGGATGACTTTTGGTGACCTTTGGTGACCTTTGGGGTGACCTTTGGTGACCTTTGGGGTGACCTTTGGTGACCTTTGGTGACCTTTGGTGACCTTTGGTGACCTTTGGGGTGACCTTTGGTGACCTTTGGTGACCTTTGGGGTGACCTTTGGTGAGCTTTGGTGACCTTTGGGGTGACCTTTGGTGAACCTTTGGTGACCTTTGGTGACCTTTGGTGACCTTTGGTGACCTTTGGTGACCTTTGGTGACCTTTGGGGTGACCTTTGGTGACCTTTGGTGAGCTTTGGTGACCTTTGGTGACCTTTGGGGTGACCTTTGGTGACCTTTGGGGTGACCTTTGGTGACCTTTGGTGACCTTTGGGGTGACCTTTGGTGACCTTTGGGATGACCTTTGGTGACCTTTGGGGTGACCTTTGGTGACCTTTGGGGTGACCTTTGGTGACCTTTGGGGTGACCTTTGGTGACCTTTGGTGACCTTTGGTGACATTTGGTGACCTTTGAGTTGACCTTTGGTGACCTTTGGGGTGACCTTTGGTGACCTTTGGGGTGACCTATGGTGACCTTTGGGGTGACCCTTGGTGACCTTTGGGGTGACCTTTGGTGACCTTTGGTGACCTTTGGTGACCTTTGGTGACCTTTGGGGTGACCTTTGGTGACCTTTGGTGACCTTTGGGGTGACCTTTGGTGACCTTTGGTGACCTTTGGGGTGACCTTTGGTGACCTTTGGGGTGACCTTTGGTGACCTTTGGTGACCTTTGGGGTGACCTTTGGTGACATTTGGTGACCTTTGGTGACCTTTGGTGACCTTTGGTGACCTTTGGGGTGACCTTTGGTGACCTTTGGTGATGACCATTGGGGTGACCTTTGGTGGCCTTTGGGGTGACCTTTGGTGACCTTTGGGGTAACCTTTGGTGACCTTTGGGGTGACCTTTGGTGACCTTTGGGGTAACCGTTGGTGACCTTTGGGGTGACCTTTGGTGACCTTTGGTGACCTTTGGTGACCTTTGGGGTGACCTTTGGTGACCTTTGGTGACCTTTAGTGACCTTTGGTGACCTTTGGTGACCTTTGGTGACCTTTGGTGACCTTTGGTGACCTTTGTTGACCTTTGGGGTGACCTTTGGTGACCTTTGGTGACCTTTGGGATGACCTTTGGTGACCTTTGAGGTGACCTTTGGTGACCTTTGGGGTGACCTTTGGTGACCTTTGGGGTAACCTTTGGTGACTTTTGGGGTGACCTTTGGTGACCTTTGGTGACCTTTGGTGACCTTTGGTGACCTTTGGGGTGACTTTTGGTGACCTTTGGTAACCTTTGGGGTGACCTTTGGTGACCTTTGGGGTGACCTTTGGTGACCTTTGGGGTATCCTTTGGTGACCTTTGGTGACAATTGGTGACCTTTGATGACCTTTGGCGTGACCTTTGGTGACCTTTGGGGTGATCTTTGGTGACCTTTGGTGACCTTTGGTGACCTTTAGGGTGACCTTTGGTGGCCTTTGGGTTACCTTTGGTGACCTTTGGTGACCTTTGGGAAGACCTTTGGTGACCTTTGGTGACCTTTGGGGTGACCTTTGGGGTGACCTTTGGTGACCTTTGAGGTGACCTTTGGTGACCTTTGGGGTGACCTTTGGTGACCTTTGGTGGCCTTTGGTGACCTTTGGGGTGACCTTTGGTGACCTTTGGGGTGACCTTTGGTGCCCTTTGGTGACCTTTGGGGTGACTTTTGATGACCTTTGGGGTGAACTTTGGTGACCTTTGGGGTGACCTTTGGTGACCTTTGGTGACCTTTGGTGAACTTTGGTGACCTTTGGGGTGACCTTTGGTGACCTTTGGGGTGACCTTTGGTGACATTTGGTGACCTTTGGTGACCTTTGGGGTGACCTTTGGTGACCTTTGGTGACCATTGGGGTGACCTTTGGTGACCTTTGGGGTGACCTTTGGTGACCTTTGGGGTGACCTTTGGTGACCTTTGGTGACCTTTGGGGTGACCTTTGGTGACCTTTGGGGTAACCGTTGGTGACCTTTGGGGTGACTTTTGGTGACCTTTGGTGACCTTTGGTGACCTTTGGGGTGACCTTTGGTGACCTTTGGTGACCTTTGGTGACCTTTGGGGTGACCGTTGGTGACCTTTAGGTTGACTTTTGGTGACCTTTGGTGAGCTTTGGGGTGACCTTTGGTGACCTTTGAGGTGACCTTTGGTGACCTTTGGGGTGACCTTTGGTGACCTTTTGGGTGACCTTTGGTGACCTTTGGGGTGACCTTTGGTGACCTTTGGTTACCTTTGGTGACCTTTGGTGACCTTTGGGGTGACCTTTGGTGACCTTTGGGGTGACCTTTGGTGACCTTTGGTGACCTTTGGGATGACCTTTGGTGACCTTTGAGGTGACCTTTGGTGACCTTTGGGGTGACCTTTGGTGACCTTTGGGGTAACCTTTGGTGACCTTTGGGGTGACCTTTGGTGACCTTTGGTGACCTTTGGTGACCTTTGGTGACCTTTGGGGTGACCTTTGGTGACCTTTGGTAACCTTTGGGGTGACCTTTGGTGACCTTTGGGGTGACCTTTGGTGACCTTTGGGGTGACCTTTGGTGACCTTTGGTGACCTTTGGTGACCTTTGATGACCTTTGGCGTGACCTTTGGTGACCTTTGGGGTGACCTTTGGTGACCTTTGGTGACCTTTGGTGACCTTTGGGGTGACCTTTGGTGACCTTTGGGTTACCTTTGGTGACCTTTGGTGACCTTTGGGGTGACCTTTGGTGACCTTTGGTGACCTTTGGGGTGACCTTTGGGGTGACCTTTGGGGTGACCTTTGGTGACCTTTGAGGTGACCTTTGGTGACCTTTGGGGTGACCTTTGGTGACCTTTGGTGGCCTTTGGTGACCTTTGGGGTGACCTTTGGTGACCTTTGGGGTGACCTTTGGTGACCTTTGGTGACCTTTGGTTACCTTTGGTGACCTTTGGGGTGACCTTTGGTGACCTTTGGTGACCTTTGGGGTGACCTTTGGTGACCTTTGGTGACCTTTGGGGTGACATTTGGTGACCTTTGAGGTGACCTTTGGTGACTTTTGGGGTGACCTTTGGTGACCTTTGGGGTGACCTTTGGTGACCTTTGGGGTGACATTTGGTGACCTTTGAGGTGACCTTTGGTGACCTTTGAGGTGACCTTTGGTGACCTTTGGGGTGACCTTTGGTGACCTTTGGGGTGACCTTTGGTGACCTTTGGGGTGACCTTTGGTGACCTTTGGTGACCTTTGGTGATCTTTGGGGTGACCTTTTGTGACCTTTGGGGTGAGCTTTGGTGACCTTTGGTGACCTTTGGTGACCTTTGGGGTGATCTTTGGTGACCTTTGGTGACCATTGAGGTGATTTTTGGTGATCTTTGGGATGACCTTTGGTGACCTTTGAGGTGACCTTTGGTGACCTTTGGTGACCTTTGGGGTGATTTTTGGTGACCTTTGGGATGACCTTTGGTGACCTTTGAGGTGACCTTTGGTGACTTTTGGTGACCTTTGGGGTGACCTTTGGTGACCTTTGGTGACCTTTGGGGTGACCTTTGGTGACCTTTGGTGACCTTTGGTGACCTTTGGTGACCTTTGGGGTGACCTTTGGTAACCTTTGGTGACCTTTGGGGTGCCCTTTGGTGACCTTTGGTGACCTTTGGTGACCTTTGGTAACCTTTGGGGTGACCTTTGGTGACCTTTGGTGACCTTTGGGGTGACCTTTGGTGACCTTTGGGGTGACCTTTGGTGACCTTTGGGGTGACTTTTGGTGACCTTTGGTGACCTTTGGTGACCTTTGGTGACCTTTGGGGTGACCTTTGGTGATCTTTGGGGTGACCTTTGTTGACCTTTGGTGACCTTTGGTGACCTTTGGTGACCTTTGGGGTGACCTTTGGTGACCTTTGGTGACCTTTGGGGTGACATTTGGTGACCTTTGAGGTGACCTTTGGTGACCTTTGGTGTGACCTTTGGTGACCTTTGGGGTGACCTTTGGTGATTTTTGGGGTGACCTTTGGTGACCTTTGGTGACCTTTGGGGTGACCTTTGGTGACCTTTGAGGTGACCTTTGGTGACCTTTGGGGTGACCTTTGGTGACCTTTGGGGTGACCTTTGGTGACCTTTGGGGTGACCTTTGGTGACCTTTGGGGTGACCTTTGGTGACCTTTGGTGACCTTTGGTGACCTTTGGGGTGACCTTTGGTGACCTTTGGCGTGACCTTTGGTGACCTTAGGTGACCTTTGGTGACCTTTGGGGTGACCTTTGGTGACCTTTGGGGTGACCTTTGGTGACCTTTGGTGACCTTTGGTGACCTTTGGTGACCTTTGGGGTGACCTTTGGTGACCTTTGGGGTGACCTTTGGTGACCTTCGGTGACCTTTGGTGACCTTTGGGGTGACCTTTGGTGACCTTTGGGGTGACCTTTGGTGACTTTTGGTGACCTTTGGGGTGACCTTTGGTGACCTTTAAGGTGACCTTTGGTGACCTTTGGGGTGACCTTTGGTGACCTTTGGTGACCTTTGGGGTGACCTTTGGTGACCTTTGGTGACCTTTGGTGACCTTTGGTGACCTTTGGGGTGACCTTTGGTGAGCTTTGGTGACCTTTGGTGACCTTTGGGGTGACCTTTGGTGATCTTTGGGGTGACCTTTGGTGACCTTTGGTGACCTTTGGTGACCTTTGGTGACCTTTGGGGTGACCTTTGGTGACCTTTGGGATGACCTTTGGTGACCTTTGGGGTGACCTTTGGTGACCTTTGGGGTGACCTTTGGTGACCTTTGGGGTGACCTTTGGTGACCTTTGGTAACCTTTGGTGACCTTTGGTGACCTTTGAGGTGACCTTTGGTGACCTTTGGGGTGACCTTTGGTGACCTTTGGGGTAACCTTTGGTGACCTTTGGGGTGACCTTTGGTGACCTTTGGTGAACTTTGGTGACCTTTGGTGACCTTTGGGGTGACCTTTGGTGACCTTTGGTGACCTTTGGGGTGACCTTTGGTGACCTTTGGGGTGACCTTTGGTGACCTTTGGGGTGACCTTTGGTGACCTTTGGGGTGATCTTTGGTGACCTTTGGTAACCTTTGGTGACCTTTGGTGACCTTTGGGGTGACCTTTGGTGACCTTTGGGGTGACCTTTGGTGACCTTTGGGGTGACCTTTGGTGACCTTTGGGGTGACCTTTGGTGACCTTTGGGGTGACCTTTGGTGACCTTTGGGGTGACCTTTGGTGACCTTTGGGGTGACCTTTGGTGACCTTTGTTGACCTTTGGTGACCTTTGGGGTGACCTTTGGTGACCTTTGGGGTGACCTTTGGTGACTTTTGGTGACCTTTGGGGTGACCTTTGGTGACCTTTAAGGTGACCTTTGGTGACCTTTGGTGACCTTTGGGGTGACCTTTGGTGACCTTTGGTGACCTTTGGGGTGACCTTTGGTGACCTTTGGTGACCTTTGGTGACCTTTGGTGACCTTTGGGGTGACCTTTGGTGAGCTTTGGTGACCTTTGGTGACCTTTGGGGTGACCTTTGGTGATCTTTGGGGTGACCTTTGGTGACCTTTGGTGACCTTTGGGGTGACCTTTGGTGACCTTTGGGATGACCTTTGGTGACCTTTGGGGTGACCTTTGGTGACCTTTGGGGTGACCTTTGGTGACCTTTGGTGACCTTTGGTGACCTTTGGTGACCTTTGGGGTGACCTTTGGTGACCAAGGGGTGACCTTTGGTGACCTTTGGGGTGACCTTTGGTGACCTTTGGGGTGACCTTTGGTGACCTTTGGTGACCTTTGGTGACCTTTGGTGACCTTTAAGGTGACCTTTGGTGACCTTTGGTGACCTTTGGGGTGACCTTTGGTGACCAAGGGGTGACCTTTGGTGACCTTTGGGGTGACCTTTGGTGACCTTTGGGGTGACCTTTGGTGACCTTTGGTGACCTTTGGTGACCTTTGGTGACCTTTAAGGTGACCTTTGGTGACCTTTGGTGACCTTTGGGGTGACCTTTGGTGACCTTTGGTGACCTTTGGTGACCTTTGGGGTAACCTTTGGTGACCTTTGGTGACCTTTGGGGTGACCTTTGGTGACCTTTGGTGACCTTTGGTGACCTTTGGTGACCTTTGGGGTGACCTTTGGTGAGCTTTGGTGACCTTTGGTGACCTTTGGGGTGACCTTTGGTGATCTTTGGGGTGACCTTTGGTGACCTTTGGTGACCTTTGGGGTGACCTTTGGTGACCTTTGGGATGACCTTTGGTGACCTTTGGGGTGACCTTTGGTGACCTTTGGGGTGACCTTTGGTGATCTTTGGTGACCTTTGGTGACCTTTGGTGACCTTTGGGGTGACCTTTGGTGACCAAGGGGTGACCTTTGGTGACCTTTGGGGTGACCTTTGGTGACCTTTAGGGTGACCTTTGGTGACCTTTGGTGACCTTTGGTGACCTTTGAGGTGACCTTTGGTGACCTTTGGGGTGACCTTTGGTGACCTTAGGGGTGACCTTTGGTGACCTTTGGGGTACCTTTGGTGACCTTTGGTGACCTTTGGTGACCTTTGGTGACCTTTGGGGTGACCTTTGGTGACCTTTGGGGTGACCTTTGGTGACCTTTGGTAACCTTTGGCGACCTTTGGTGACCTTTGGGATGACCTTTGGTGACCTTTGGTGACCTTTGAGGTGATTTTTGGTGACCTTTGGGATGACCTTTGGTGACCTTTGAGGTGACCTTTGGTGACCTTTGGTGACCTTTGGGGTGACCTTTGGTGACTTTTGGTGACCTTTGGGGTGACCTTTGGTGACCTTTGGTGACCTTTGGGGTGACCTTTGGGGTGACCTTTGGTGACCTTTGAGGTGACCTTTGGTGACCTTTGGGGTGACCTTTGGTGACCTTTGGTGACCTTTGGTGACCTTTGGGGTGACCTTTGGTGACCTTTGGGGTAACCTTTGGTGTCCTTTGGTGACCTTTGGGGTGACTTTTGATGACCTTTGGGGTGACCTTTGGTGACCTTTGGGGTGACCTTTGGTGACCTTTGGTGACCTTTGGTGACCTTTGGGGTGACCTTTGGTGACCTTTGGGGTGACCTTTGGTGACCTTTGGTGACCTTTGGTGACCTTTGGGGTGACCTTTGGTGACCTTTGGTGACCATTGGGGTGACCTTTGGTGACCTTTGGGGTGACCTTTGGTGACCTTTGGGGTAACCTTTGGTGACCTTTGGTGACCTTTGGGGTGACCTTTGGTGATCTTTGGGGTGACCGTTGGTGACCTTTGGGGTGACCTTTGGTGACCTTTGGTGACCTTTGGGGTGACCTTTGGTGACCTTTGGTGACCTTTGGTGACCTTTGGTGACCTTTGGTGATCTTTGGTGACCTTTGGTGACCTTTGGGGTGACCTTTGGTGACCTTTGGTGATCTTTGGTGACCTTTGGTGACCTTTGGGGTGACCTTTGGTGACCTTTGGGGTGCCCTTTGGTGACCTTTGGTGACCTTTGGTGACCTTTGGTGACCTTTGGGGTGACCTTTGGTGACCTTTGGTGACCTTTGGGGTGACCTTTGGTGACCTTTGGGGTGAACTTTGGTGACCTTTGGGGTGACCTTTGGTGACCTTTGGTGACCTTTGGTGACCTTTGGTGACCTTTGGGGTGACCTTTGGTGACCTTTGGGATGACCTTTGGTGACCTTTGGTGACCTTTGGTGACCTTTGGTGACTTTTGGGGTGACCTTTGGTGACCTTTGATGACCTTTGGGGTGACATTTGGTGACCTTTGAGGTGACGTTTGGTGACCTTTGGGGTGACCTTTGGTGACCTTTGGGGTGACCTTTGGTGCCCTTTGGGGTGACCTTTGGTGACCTTTGGTGACCTTTGGTGACCTTTGGTGACCTTGGGGGTGACCTTTGACCTTGGTTGGTGACCTTTGGTGACCTTTGGTGACCTTTGGGGTGACCTTTGGTGACCTTGGCGGCTGGTGACCTTGGACCTTTGGGTGACCTTTGGTGACCCTTTGGTGACCTTTGGTGACCTTTGATGACCTTTGGGTGACCTTTGGTGACCTTTGGGGTGACCTTTGGTGACCTTTGGTGACCTTGGTGACCTTTGGTGACCTTTGGTGACCTTTGGGTGACCTTTGGTGACCTCCTGGTGACCTTTGGACTTGGTGACCTTTGGGTGAACTTTGGGGTGACCTTTGGTGACCTTTGAGGTGACCTTTGGTGACCTTTGGTGACCTTTGGTGACCTTTGGTGACCTTTGGGGTAACCTTTGGTGACCTTTGGGGTGACCTTTGGGGTGACTTTTGGTGACCTTTGGGGTGACCTTTGCTGACCTTTGGGATGACCTTTGGTGACCTTTGGTGACCTTTGGTGACCTTTGGTGACCGTTGGGGTCACCTTTGGTGACCTTTGGTGACCTTTGGTGACCTTTGGTAACCTTTGGTGACCTTTGGGGTGACCTTTGGTGACCTTTGGTGACCTTTGGGGTAACCTTTGGTGACCTTTGGTGACCTTTGGTGACCTTTGGGGTGACCTTTGGTGACCTTTGGTGAGCTTTGGTTACCTTTGGTGACCTTTGGGGTGACCTTTGGTGACCTTTGGGGTGACCTTTGGTGACCTTTGGTGACCTTTGGTGACCTTTGGGGTGACTTGGTGACCTTTGGGGTGACCTTTGGTGACCTTTGGTGACCTTTGGTGACCTTTGGTGACCTTTGGGGTGACCTTTGGTGACCTTTGGGGTGACCTTTGGTGACCTTCGGTGACCTTTGGTGACCTTTGGGGTGACCTTTGGTGACCTTTGGGGTGACCTTTGGTGACTTTTGGTGACCTTTGGGGTGACCTTTGGTGACCTTTAAGGTGACCTTTGGTGACCTTTGGGGTGACCTTTGGTGACCTTTGGTGACCTTTGGGGTGACCTTTGGTGACCTTTGGTGACCTTTGGTGACCTTTGGTGACCTTTGGGGTGACCTTTGGTGAGCTTTGGTGACCTTTGGTGACCTTTGGGGTGACCTTTGGTGATCTTTGGGGTGACCTTTGGTGACCTTTGGTGACCTTTGGTGACCTTTGGTGACCTTTGGGGTGACCTTTGGTGACCTTTGGGATGACCTTTGGTGACCTTTGGGGTGACCTTTGGTGACCTTTGGGGTGACCTTTGGTGACCTTTGGGGTGACCTTTGGTGACCTTTGGTAACCTTTGGTGACCTTTGGTGACCTTTGAGGTGACCTTTGGTGACCTTTGGGGTGACCTTTGGTGACCTTTGGGGTAACCTTTGGTGACCTTTGGGGTGACCTTTGGTGACCTTTGGTGAACTTTGGTGACCTTTGGTGACCTTTGGGGTGACCTTTGGTGACCTTTGGTGACCTTTGGGGTGACCTTTGGTGACCTTTGGGGTGACCTTTGGTGACCTTTGGGGTGACCTTTGGTGACCTTTGGGGTGATCTTTGGTGACCTTTGGTAACCTTTGGTGACCTTTGGTGACCTTTGGGGTGACCTTTGGTGACCTTTGGGGTGACCTTTGGTGACCTTTGGGGTGACCTTTGGTGACCTTTGGGGTGACCTTTGGTGACCTTTGGGGTGACCTTTGGTGACCTTTGGGGTGACCTTTGGTGACCTTTGGGGTGACCTTTGGTGACCTTTGTTGACCTTTGGTGACCTTTGGGGTGACCTTTGGTGACCTTTGGGGTGACCTTTGGTGACTTTTGGTGACCTTTGGGGTGACCTTTGGTGACCTTTAAGGTGACCTTTGGTGACCTTTGGTGACCTTTGGGGTGACCTTTGGTGACCTTTGGTGACCTTTGGGGTGACCTTTGGTGACCTTTGGTGACCTTTGGTGACCTTTGGTGACCTTTGGGGTGACCTTTGGTGAGCTTTGGTGACCTTTGGTGACCTTTGGGGTGACCTTTGGTGATCTTTGGGGTGACCTTTGGTGACCTTTGGTGACCTTTGGGGTGACCTTTGGTGACCTTTGGGATGACCTTTGGTGACCTTTGGGGTGACCTTTGGTGACCTTTGGGGTGACCTTTGGTGACCTTTGGTGACCTTTGGTGACCTTTGGTGACCTTTGGGGTGACCTTTGGTGACCAAGGGGTGACCTTTGGTGACCTTTGGGGTGACCTTTGGTGACCTTTGGGGTGACCTTTGGTGACCTTTGGTGACCTTTGGTGACCTTTGGTGACCTTTAAGGTGACCTTTGGTGACCTTTGGTGACCTTTGGGGTGACCTTTGGTGACCAAGGGGTGACCTTTGGTGACCTTTGGGGTGACCTTTGGTGACCTTTGGGGTGACCTTTGGTGACCTTTGGTGACCTTTGGTGACCTTTGGTGACCTTTAAGGTGACCTTTGGTGACCTTTGGTGACCTTTGGGGTGACCTTTGGTGACCTTTGGTGACCTTTGGTGACCTTTGGGGTGACCTTTGGTGACCTTTGGTGACCTTTGGGGTGACCTTTGGTGACCTTTGGTGACCTTTGGTGACCTTTGGTGACCTTTGGGGTGACCTTTGGTGAGCTTTGGTGACCTTTGGTGACCTTTGGGGTGACCTTTGGTGATCTTTGGGGTGACCTTTGGTGACCTTTGGTGACCTTTGGGGTGACCTTTGGTGACCTTTGGGATGACCTTTGGTGACCTTTGGGGTGACCTTTGGTGACCTTTGGGGTGACCTTTGGTGATCTTTGGTGACCTTTGGTGACCTTTGGTGACCTTTGGGGTGACCTTTGGTGACCAAGGGGTGACCTTTGGTGACCTTTGGGGTGACCTTTGGTGACCTTTAGGGTGACCTTTGGTGACCTTTGGTGACCTTTGGTGACCTTTGAGGTGACCTTTGGTGACCTTTGGGGTGACCTTTGGTGACCTTAGGGGTGACCTTTGGTGACCTTTGGGGTACCTTTGGTGACCTTTGGTGACCTTTGGTGACCTTTGGTGACCTTTGGGGTGACCTTTGGTGACCTTTGGGGTGACCTTTGGTGACCTTTGGTAACCTTTGGCGACCTTTGGTGACCTTTGGGATGACCTTTGGTGACCTTTGGTGACCTTTGAGGTGATTTTTGGTGACCTTTGGGATGACCTTTGGTGACCTTTGAGGTGACCTTTGGTGACCTTTGGTGACCTTTGGGGTGACCTTTGGTGACTTTTGGTGACCTTTGGGGTGACCTTTGGTGACCTTTGGTGACCTTTGGGGTGACCTTTGGGGTGACCTTTGGTGACCTTTGAGGTGACCTTTGGTGACCTTTGGGGTGACCTTTGGTGACCTTTGGTGACCTTTGGTGACCTTTGGGGTGACCTTTGGTGACCTTTGGGGTAACCTTTGGTGTCCTTTGGTGACCTTTGGGGTGACTTTTGATGACCTTTGGGGTGACCTTTGGTGACCTTTGGGGTGACCTTTGGTGACCTTTGGTGACCTTTGGTGACCTTTGGGGTGACCTTTGGTGACCTTTGGGGTGACCTTTGGTGACCTTTGGTGACCTTTGGTGACCTTTGGGGTGACCTTTGGTGACCTTTGGTGACCATTGGGGTGACCTTTGGTGACCTTTGGGGTGACCTTTGGTGACCTTTGGGGTAACCTTTGGTGACCTTTGGTGACCTTTGGGGTGACCTTTGGTGATCTTTGGGGTGACCGTTGGTGACCTTTGGGGTGACCTTTGGTGACCTTTGGTGACCTTTGGGGTGACCTTTGGTGACCTTTGGTGACCTTTGGTGACCTTTGGTGACCTTTGGTGATCTTTGGTGACCTTTGGTGACCTTTGGGGTGACCTTTGGTGACCTTTGGTGATCTTTGGTGACCTTTGGTGACCTTTGGGGTGACCTTTGGTGACCTTTGGGGTGCCCTTTGGTGACCTTTGGTGACCTTTGGTGACCTTTGGTGACCTTTGGGGTGACCTTTGGTGACCTTTGGTGACCTTTGGGGTGACCTTTGGTGACCTTTGGGGTGAACTTTGGTGACCTTTGGGGTGACCTTTGGTGACCTTTGGTGACCTTTGGTGACCTTTGGTGACCTTTGGGGTGACCTTTGGTGACCTTTGGGATGACCTTTGGTGACCTTTGGTGACCTTTGGTGACCTTTGGTGACTTTTGGGGTGACCTTTGGTGACCTTTGATGACCTTTGGGGTGACATTTGGTGACCTTTGAGGTGACGTTTGGTGACCTTTGGGGTGACCTTTGGTGACCTTTGGGGTGACCTTTGGTGCCCTTTGGGGTGACCTTTGGTGACCTTTGGTGACCTTTGGTGACCTTTGGTGACCTTGGGGGTGACCTTTGGTGACCTTTGGTGACCTTTGGGGTGACCTTTGGTGACCTTTGGGGTGACCTTTGGTGACCTTTGGGGTGACCTTTGGTGACCTTTGGTGACCTTTGGTGACCTTTGATGACCTTTGGGGTGACCTTTGGTGACCTTTGGGGTGACCTTTGGTGACCTTTGGTGACCTTTGGTGACCTTTGGGGTGACCTTTGGTGACCTTTGGGGTGACCTTTGGTGACCTTTGGTGACCTTTGGGGTGACCTTTGGTGACCTTTGGTGACCTTTGGGGTGAACTTTGGGGTGACCTTTGGTGACCTTTGAGGTGACCTTTGGTGACCTTTGGTGACCTTTGGTGACCTTTGGTGACCTTTGGGGTAACCTTTGGTGACCTTTGGGGTGACCTTTGGGGTGACTTTTGGTGACCTTTGGGGTGACCTTTGCTGACCTTTGGGATGACCTTTGGTGACCTTTGGTGACCTTTGGTGACCTTTGGTGACCGTTGGGGTCACCTTTGGTGACCTTTGGTGACCTTTGGTGACCTTTGGTAACCTTTGGTGACCTTTGGGGTGACCTTTGGTGACCTTTGGTGACCTTTGGGGTAACCTTTGGTGACCTTTGGTGACCTTTGGTGACCTTTGGGGTGACCTTTGGTGACCTTTGGTGAGCTTTGGTTACCTTTGGTGACCTTTGGGGTGACCTTTGGTGACCTTTGGGGTGACCTTTGGTGACCTTTGGTGACCTTTGGTGACCTTTGGGGTGAACGTTGGTGACCTTTAGGATGACTTTTGGTGACCTTTGGTGAGCTTTAGGGTGACCTTTGGTGACCTTTGAGGTGACCTTTGGTGACCTTTGGGGTGACCTTTGGTGACCTTTGGGGTGACCTTTGGTGACCTTTGGGGTGACCTTTGGTGACCTTTGGTGACCTTTGGTGACCTTTGGGGTGACCTTCGGTGACCTTTGGGGTGACCTTTGGTGACCTTTGGTGACCTTTGGTGACCTTTGGGGTGACCTTTGGTGACCTTTGGGGTGACCTTTGGTGACCTTTGGTGATCTTTGGGGTGACCTTTGGTGACCTTTGGGGTGACCTTTGGTGACCTTTGGTGACCTTTGGGGTTACCTTTGGTGACCTTTGGTGACCTTTGGGTGACCTTTGGTGACCTTTGGTGACCTTTGGTGACCTTTGGTGACCTTTGGTGACCTTTGGGGTGACCTTTGGTGACCTTTGGTGAGCTTTGGTAACCTTTGGTGACCTTTGGGGTGACCTTTGGTGACCTTTGGGGTGACCTTTGGTGACCTTTGGTGACCTTTGGTGACCTTTGGTGACCTTTGGGGTGACCTTTGGTGACCTTTGGGATGACCTTTGGTGACCTTTGGGGTGACCTTTGGTGACCTTTGGGGTGACCTTTGGTGACCTTTGGTGACCTTTGGGGTGACCTTTGGTGACCTTTGGTGACCTTTGAGGTGTCCTTTGCTGACCTTTGAGATGACCTTTGGTGACCTTTATTGACCTTTGGTGACCTTTGGTGACCGTTGGGGTGACCTTTGGTGACCTTTGGTGACCTTTGGTGACCTTTGGTAACCTTTGGTGACCTTTGGGGTGACCTTTGGTGACCTTTGGGGTGACCTTTGGTGACCTTTGGCGACCTTTGGTGACCTTTGGTGACCTTTGGGGTGACCTTTGGTGACCTTTGGGATGACCTTTGGTGACCTTTGGGGTGACCTTTGGTGACCTTTGGGGTGACCTTTGGTGACCTTTGGGGTGACCTTTTGGTGACCTTTGGTGACCTTTGGTGACCTTTGGTGACCGTTGGGGTGACCTTTGGTGACCTTTGGTGACCTTTGGTGACCTTTGGTGACCTTTGGGGTGACCTTTGGTGACCTTTGGGGTGACCTTTGGTGACCTTTGGGGTGGTGACCTTTGGTGACCTTTGGGGTGACCTTTGGTGACCTTTGGGGTGACCTTTGGTGACCTTTGGTGACCTTTGGTGAAATTTGGTGACCTTTGGGGTGACCTTTGGTGACCTTTGGTGAGCTTTGGTTACCTTTGGTGACCTTTGGGGTGACCTTTGGTGACCTTTGGGGTGACCTTTGGTGACCTTTGGTGGCCTTTGGTGACCTTTGGGGTGACCGTTGGTGACCTTTAGGATGACTTTTGGTGACCTTTGGTGACCTTTGGGGTGACCTTTGGTGACCTTTGGGGTGACCTTTGGTGACCTTTGGTGACCTTTGGTGACCTTTGGTGACCTTTGGGGTGACCTTTGGTGACCTTTGGTGACCTTTGGGGTGACCTTTGGTGAGCTTTGGTGACCTTTGGGGTGACCTTTGGTGAACCTTTGGTGACCTTTGGTGACCTTTGGTGACCTTTGGTGACCTTTGGTGACCTTTGGTGACCTTTGGGGTGACCTTTGGTGACCTTTGGTGAGCTTTGGTGACCTTTGGTGACCTTTGGGGTGACCTTTGGTGACCTTTGGGGTGACCTTTGGTGACCTTTGGTGACCTTTGGGGTGACCTTTGGTGACCTTTGGAATGACCTTTGGTGACCTTTGGGGTGACCTTTGGTGACCTTTGGGGTGACCTTTGGTGACCTTTGGGGTGACCTTTGGTGACCTTTGGTGACCTTTGGTGACATTTGGTGACCTTTGAGTTGACCTTTGGTGACCTTTGGGGTGACCTTTGGTGACCTTTGGGGTGACCTATGGTGACCTTTGGGGTGACCCTTGGTGACCTTTGGGGTGACCTTTGGTGACCTTTGGTGACCTTTGGTGACCTTTGGTGACCTTTGGGGTGACCTTTGGTGACCTTTGGTGACCTTTGGGGTGACCTTTGGTGACCTTTGGTGACCTTTGGGGTGACCTTTGGTGACCTTTGGGGTGACCTTTGGTGACCTTTGGTGACCTTTGGGGTGACCCTTGGTGACCTTTGGGGTGACCTTTGGTGACCTTTGGGGTAACCTTTGGTGACCTTTGGTGACCTTAGGTGACCTTTGGTGACCTTTGGGGTGACCTTTGGTGACCTTTGGTGACCTTTGGTGACCTTTGGTGACCTTTGGTGACCTTTGGGGTGACCTTTGGTGACCTTTGGGGTGACCTTTTGGTGACCTTTGGGGTGACCTTTGGTGACCTTTGATGACCTTTGGGGTGATCTTTGGTGACTTTTGGTGACCTTTGGTGACCTTTGGTGACCTTTGGGGTGACCTTTGGTGACCTTTGGTGAGCTTTGGTGACCTTTGGTGACCTTTGGGGTGACCTTTTGTGACCTTTGGGGTGACCTTTGGTGACCTTTGGTGACTTTTGGTGACCTTTGGGGTGACCTTTGGTGACCTTTGGTGACCTTTGGGGTGACCTTTGGTGACCTTTGGGGAGACCTTTGGTGACCTTTGGGGTGACCTTTGGTGACCTTTGGTGACCTTTGGTGACCTTTGGGGTGACCTTTGGTGACCTTTGGGGTGACCTTTGGTGAACTTTGGTGACCTTTGGTGACCTTTGGTGACCTTTGGGGTGACCTTTGGTGACCTTTGGTGACCTTTGGGATGACCTTTGGTGACCTTTGAGGTGACCTTTGGTGACCTTTGGGGTGACCTTTGGTGACCTTTGGGGTAACCTTTGGTGACCTTTGGGGTGACCTTTGGTGACCTTTGGTGACCTTTGGTGACCTTTGGTGACCTTTGGGGTGACCTTTGGTGACCTTTGGTAACCTTTGGGGTGACCTTTGGTGACCTTTGGGGTGACCTTTGGTGACCTTTGGGGTGACCTTTGGTGACCTTTGGTGACCTTTGGTGACCTTTGATGACCTTTGGCGTGACCTTTGGTGACCTTTGGGGTGACCTTTGGTGACCTTTGGTGACCTTTGGTGACCTTTGGGGTGACCTTTGGTGACCTTTGGGTTACCTTTGGTGACCTTTGGTGACTTTTGGGGTGACCTTTGGTGACCTTTGGTGACCTTTGGGGTGACCTTTGGGGTGACCTTTGGTGACCTTTGAGGTGACCTTTGGTGACCTTTGGGGTGACCTTTGGTGACCTTTGGTGGCCTTTGGTGACCTTTGGGGTGACCTTTGCTGACCTTTGGGGTGACCTTTGGTGCCCTTTGGTGACCTTTGGGGTGACTTTTGATGACCTTTGGGGTGAACTTTGGTGACCTTTGGGGTGACCTTTGGTGACCTTTGGTGACCTTTGGTGACCTTTGGGGTGACCTTTGGTGACCTTTGGGGTGACCTTTGGTGACATTTGGTGACCTTTGGTGACCTTTGGTGACCTTTGGTGACCTTTGGGGTGACCTTTGGTGACCTTTGGTGATGACCATTGGTGTGACCTTTGGTGGCCTTTGGGGTGACCTTTGGTGACCTTTGGGGTAACCTTTGGTGACCTTTGGGGTGACCTTTGGTGACCTTTGGGGTAACCGTTGGTGACCTTTGGGGTGACCTTTGGTGACCTTTGGTGACCTTTGGTGACCTTTGGGGTGACCTTTGGTGACCTTTGGTGACCTTTAGTGACCTTTGGTGACCTTTGGTGACCTTTGGTGACCTTTGGTGACCTTTGGTGACCTTTGGTGACCTTTGTTGACCTTTGGGGTGACCTTTGGTGACCTTTGGTGACCTTTGGGATGACCTTTGGTGACCTTTGAGGTGACCTTTGGTGACCTTTGGGGTGACCTTTGGTGACCTTTGGGGTAACTTTTGGTGACCTTTGGGGTGACCTTTGGTGACCTTTGGTGACCTTTGGTGACCTTTGGTGACCTTTGGGGTGACCTTTGGTGACCTTTGGTAACCTTTGGGGTGACCTTTGGTGACCTTTGGGGTGACCTTTGGTGACCTTTGGGGTGACCTTTGGTGACCTTTGGTGACCTTTGGTGACCTTTGATGACCTTTGGCGTGACCTTTGGTGACCTTTGGGGTGACCTTTGGTGACCTTTGGTGACCTTTGGTGACCTTTGGGGTGACCTTTGGTGACCTTTGGGTTACCTTTGGTGACCTTTGGTGATCTTTGGGAAGACCTTTGGTGACCTTTGGTGACCTTTGGGGTGACCTTTGGGGTGACCTTTGGTGACCTTTGAGGTGACCTTTGGTGACCTTCGGGGTGACCTTTGGTGACCTTTGGTGACCTTTGGTTACCTTTGGTGACCTTTGGGGTGACCTTTGGGGTGACCTTTGGTGACCTTTGGTGGCCTTTGGTGACCTTTGGGGTGACCTTTGGTGACCTTTGGGGTGACCTTTGGTGACCTTTGGTGACCTTTGGTTACCTTTGGTGACCTTTGGGGTGACCTTTGGTGACCTTTGGTGACCTTTGGGGTGACATTTGGTGACCTTTGAGGTGACCTTTGGTGACTTTTGGGGTGACCTTTGGTGACCTTTGGGGTGACCTTTGGTGACCTTTGGGGTGACATTTGGTGACCTTTGAGGTGACCTTTGGTGACCTTTGAGGTGACCTTTGGTGACCTTTGGGGTGACCTTTGGTGACCTTTGGGGTGACCTTTGGTGACCTTTGGGGTGACCTTTGGTGACCTTTGGTGACCTTTGGTGACCTTTGGGGTGACCTTTTGTGACCTTTGGGGTGACCTTTGGTGACCTTTGGTGACCTTTGGTGACCTTTGGGGTGATCTTTGGTGACCTTTGGTGACCATTGAGGTGATTTTTGGTGATCTTTGGGATGACCTTTGGTGACCTTTGAGGTGACCTTTGGTGACCTTTGGTGACATTTGGGGTGATTTTTGGTGACCTTTGGGATGACCTTTGGTGACCTTTGAGGTGACCTTTGGTGACTTTTGGTGACCTTTGGGGTGACCTTTGGTGACCTTTGGTGACCTTTGGGGTGACCTTTGGTGACCTTTGGTGACCTTTGGTGACCTTTGGTGACCTTTGGGGTGACCTTTGGTAACCTTTGGTGACCTTTGGGGTGCCCTTTGGTGACCTTTGGTGACCTTTGGTGACCTTTGGTAACCTTTGGGGTGACCTTTGGTGACCTTTGGTGACCTTTGGGGTGACCTTTGGTGACCTTTGGGGTGACCTTTGGTGACCTTTGGGGTGACTTTTGGTGACCTTTGGTGACCTTTGGTGACCTTTGGTGACCTTTGGGGTGACCTTTGGTGATCTTTGGGGTGACCTTTGTTGACCTTTGGTGACCTTTGGTGACCTTTGGTGACCTTTGGGGTGACCTTTGGTGACCTTTGGTGACCTTTGGGGTGACATTTGGTGACCTTTGAGGTGACCTTTGGTGACCTTTGGTGTGACCTTTGGTGACCTTTGGGGTGACCTTTGGTGATTTTTGGGGTGACGTTTGGTGACCTTTGGTGACCTTTGGGGTGACCTTTGGTGACCTTTGAGGTGACCTTTGGTGACCTTTGGGGTGACCTTTGGTGACCTTTGGGGTGACCTTTGGTGACCTTTGGGGTGACCTTTGGTGACCTTTGGGGTGACCTTTGGTGACCTTTGGTGACCTTTGGTGACCTTTGGTGACCTTTGGGGTGACCTTTGGTGACCTTTGGCGTGACCTTTGGTGACCTTAGGTGACCTTTGGTGACCTTTGGGGTGACCTTTGGTGACCTTTGGGGTGACCTTTGGTGACCTTTGGTGACCTTTGGTGACCTTTGGTGACCTTTGGGGTGACCTTTGGTGACCTTTGGGGTGACCTTTGGTGACCTTCGGTGACCTTTGGTGACCTTTGGGGTGACCTTTGGTGACCTTTGGGGTGACCTTTGGTGACTTTTGGTGACCTTTGGGGTGACCTTTGGTGACCTTTAAGGTGACCTTTGGTGACCTTTGGGGTGACCTTTGGTGACCTTTGGTGACCTTTGGGGTGACCTTTGGTGACCTTTGGTGACCTTTGGTGACCTTTGGTGACCTTTGGGGTGACCTTTGGTGAGCTTTGGTGACCTTTGGTGACCTTTGGGGTGACCTTTGGTGATCTTTGGGGTGACCTTTGGTGACCTTTGGTGACCTTTGGTGACCTTTGGTGACCTTTGGGGTGACCTTTGCTGACCTTTGGGATGACCTTTGGTGACCTTTGGGGTGACCTTTGGTGACCTTTGGGGTGACCTTTGGTGACCTTTGGGGTGACCTTTGGTGACCTTTGGTAACCTTTGGTGACCTTTGGTGACCTTTGAGGTGACCTTTGGTGACCTTTGGGGTGACCTTTGGTGACCTTTGGGGTAACCTTTGGTGACCTTTGGGGTGACCTTTGGTGACCTTTGGTGAACTTTGGTGACCTTTGGTGACCTTTGGGGTGACCTTTGGTGACCTTTGGTGACCTTTGGGGTGACCTTTGGTGACCTTTGGGGTGACCTTTGGTGACCTTTGGGGTGACCTTTGGTGACCTTTGGGGTGATCTTTGGTGACCTTTGGTGACCTTTGGTGACCTTTGGGGTGACCTTTGGTGACCTTTGGGGTGACCTTTGGTGACCTTTGGGGTGACCTTTGGTGACCTTTGGTGTGACCTTTGGTGACCTTTGGGGTGACCTTTGGTGATTTTTGGGGTGACCTTTGGTGACCTTTGGTGACCTTTGGTGACCTTTGGGGTGACCTTTGGTGACCTTTGGGGTGACCTTTGGTGACTTTTGGTGACCTTTGGGGTGACCTTTGGTGACCTTTAAGGTGACCTTTGGTGACCTTTGGTGACCTTTGGGGTGACCTTTGGTGACCTTTGGTGACCTTTGGGGTGACCTTTGGTGACCTTTGGTGACCTTTGGTGACCTTTGGTGACCTTTGGGGTGACCTTTGGTGAGCATTGGTGACCTTTGGTGACCTTTGGGGTGACCTTTGGTGATCTTTGGGGTGACCTTTGGTGACCTTTGGTGACCTTTGGGGTGACCTTTGGTGACCTTTGGGATGACCTTTGGTGACCTTTGGGGTGACCTTTGGTGACCTTTGGGGTGACCTTTGGTGACCTTTGGTGACCTTTGGTGACCTTTGGTGACCTTTGGGGTGACCTTTGGTGACCAAGGGGTGACCTTTGGTGACCTTTGGGGTGACCTTTGGTGACCTTTGGGGTGACCTTTGGTGACCTTTGGTGACCTTTGGTGACCTTTGGTGACCTTTAAGGTGACCTTTGGTGACCTTTGGTGACCTTTGGGGTGACCTTTGGTGACCAAGGGGTGACCTTTGGTGACCTTTGGGGTGACCTTTGGTGACCTTTGGGGTGACCTTTGGTGACCTTTGGTGACCTTTGGTGACCTTTGGTGACCTTTAAGGTGACCTTTGGTGACCTTTGGTGACCTTTGGGGTGACCTTTGGTGACCTTTGGTGACCTTTGGTGACCTTTGGGGTGACCTTTGGTGACCTTTGGTGACCTTTGGGGTGACCTTTGGTGACCTTTGGTGACCTTTGGTGACCTTTGGTGACCTTTGGGGTGACCTTTGGTGAGCTTTGGTGAGCTTTGGTGACCTTTGGGGTGACCTTTGGTGATCTTTGGGGTTACCTTTGGTGACCTTTGGTGACCTTTGGGGTGACCTTTGGTGACCTTTGGGATGACCTTTGGTGACCTTTGGGGTGACCTTTGGTGACCTTTGGGGTGACCCTTGGTGACCTTTGGTGACCTTTGGTGACCTTTGGTGACCTTTGGGGTGACCTTTGGTGACCAAGGGGTGACCTTTGGTGACCTTTGGGGTGACCTTTGGTGACCTTTGGGGTGACCTTTGGTGACCTTTGGTGACCTTTGGTGACCTTTGAGGTGACCTTTGGTGACCTTTGGGGTGACCTTTGGTGACCTTAGGGGTGACCTTTGGTGACCTTTGGGGTACCTTTGGTGACCTTTGGTGACCTTTGGTGACCTTTGGTGACCTTTGGGGTGACCTTTGGTGACCTTTGGGGTGACCTTTGGTGACCTTTGGTAACCTTTGGCGACCTTTGGTGACCTTTGGGATGACCTTTGGTGACCTTTGGTGACCTTTGGTGACCTTTGAGGTGATTTTTGGTGACCTTTGGGATGACCTTTGGTGACCTTTGAGGTGACCTTTGGTGACCTTTGGTGACCTTTGGGGTGACCTTTGGTGACTTTTGGTGACCTTTGGGGTGACCTTTGGTGACCTTTGGTGACCTTTGGGGTGACCTTTGGGGTGACCTTTGGTGACCTTTGAGGTGACCTTTGGTGACCTTTGGGGTGACCTTTGGTGACCTTTGGTGACCTTTGGGGTGACCTTTGGTGACCTTTGGGGTAACCTTTGGTGTCCTTTGGTGACCTTTGGGGTGACTTTTGATGACCTTTGGGGTGACCTTTGGTGACCTTTGGGGTGACCTTTGGTGACCTTTGGTGACCTTTGGTGACCTTTGGTGACCTTTGGGGTGACCTTTGGTGACCTTTGGGGTGACCTTTGGTGACCTTTGGTGACCTTTGGTGACCTTTGGGGTGACCTTTGGTGACCTTTGGTGACCATTGGGGTGACCTTTGGTGACCTTTGGGGTGACCTTTGGTGACCTTTGGGGTAACCTTTGGTGACCTTTGGTGACCTTTGGGGTGACCTTTGGTGATCTTTGGGGTGACCGTTGGTGACCTTTGTGGTGACCTTTGGTGACCTTTGGTGACCTTTGGGGTGACCTTTGGTGACCTTTGGTGACCTTTGGTGACTTTTGGTGACCTTTGGTGATCTTTGGTGACCTTTGGTGACCTTTGGGGTGACCTTTGGTGACCTTTGGTGATCTTTGGTGACCTTTGGTGACCTTTGGGGTGACCTTTGGTGACCTTTGGGGTGCCCTTTGGTGACCTTTGGTGACCTTTGGTGACCTTTGGTGACCTTTGGGGTGACCTTTGGTGACCTTTGGTGACCTTTGGGGTGACCTTTGGTGACCTTTGGGGTGAACTTTGGTGACCTTTGGGGTGACCTTTGGTGACCTTTGGTGACCTTTGGTGACCTTTGGTGACCTTTGGGGTGACCTTTGGTGACCTTTGGGATGACCTTTGGTGACCTTTGGTGACCTTTGGTGACCTTTGGTGACTTTTGGGGTGACCTTTGGTGACCTTTGATGACCTTTGGGGTGACATTTGGTGACCTTTGAGGTGACGTTTGGTGACCTTTGGGGTGACCTTTGGTGACCTTTGGGGTGACCTTTGGTGCCCTTTGGGGTGACCTTTGGTGACCTTTGGTGACCTTTGGTGACCTTTGGTGACCTTGGGGGTGACCTTTGGTGACCTTTGGTGACCTTTGGGGTGACCTTTGGTGACCTTTGGGGTGACCTTTGGTGACCTTTGGGGTGACCTTTGGTGACCTTTGGTGACCTTTGGTGACCTTTGATGACCTTTGGGGTGACCTTTGGTGACCTTTGGGGTGACCTTTGGTGACCTTTGGTGACCTTTGGTGACCTTTGGGGTGACCTTTGGTGACCTTTGGGGTGACCTTTGGTGACCTTTGGTGACCTTTGGGGTGACCTTTGGTGACCTTTGGTGACCTTTGGGGTGACCTTTGGGGTGACCTTTGGTGACCTTTGAGGTGACCTTTGGTGACCTTTGGTGACCTTTGGTGACCTTTGGTGACCTTTGGGGTAACCTTTGGTGACCTTTGGGGTGACCTTTGGGGTGACTTTTGGTGACCTTTGGGGTGACCTTTGCTGACCTTTGGGATGACCTTTGGTGACCTTTGGTGACCTTTGGTGACCTTTGGTGACCGTTGGGGTCACCTTTGGTGACCTTTGGTGACCTTTGGTGACCTTTGGTAACCTTTGGTGACCTTTGGGGTGACCTTTGGTGACCTTTGGTGACCTTTGGGGTAACCTTTGGTGACCTTTGGTGACCTTTGGTGACCTTTGGGGTGATCTTTGGTGACCTTTGGTGAGCTTTGGTTACCTTTGGTGACCTTTGGGGTGACCTTTGGTGACTTTTGGGGTGAACGTTGGTGACCTTTAGGATGACTTTTGGTGACCTTTGGTGAGCTTTAGGGTGACCTTTGGTGACCTTTGAGGTGAACTTTGGTGACCTTTGGGGTGACCTTTGGTGACCTTTGGGGTGACCTTTGGTGACCTTTGGGGTGACCTTTGGTGACCTTTGGTGACCTTTGGTGACCTTTGGGGTGACCTTCGGTGACCTTTGGGGTGACCTTTGGTGACCTTTGGTGACCTTTGGTGACCTTTGGGGTGACCTTTGGTGACCTTTGGGGTGACCTTTGGTGACCTTTGGTGATCTTTGGGGTGACCTTTGGTGACCTTTGGGGTGACCTTTGGTGACCTTTGGTGACCTTTGGGGTTACCTTTGGTGACCTTTGGTGACCTTTGGGTGACCTTTGGTGACCTTTGGTGACCTTTGGTGACCTTTGGTGACCTTTGGTGACCTTTGGGGTGACCTTTGGTGACCTTTGGTGACCTTTGGTGACCTTTGGTAACCTTTGGTGACCTTTGGGGTGACCTTTGGTGACCTTTGGGGTGACCTTTGGTGACCTTTGGTGACCTTTGGTGACCTTTGGTGACCTTTGGGGTGACCTTTGGTGACCTTTGGGATGACCTTTGGTGACCTTTGGGGTGACCTTTGGTGACCTTTGGGGTGACCTTTGGTGACCTTTGGGGTGACCTTTTGGTGACCTTTGGTGACCTTTGGTGACCTTTGGTGACCGTTGGGGTGACCTTTGGTGACCTTTGGTGACCTTTGGTGACCTTTGGGGTGACCTTTGGTGACCTTTGGGGTGACCTTTGGTGACCTTTGGGGTGGTGACCTTTGGTGACCTTTGGGGTGACCTTTGGTGACCTTTGGGGTGACCTTTGGTGACCTTTGGTGACCTTTGGTGAAATTTGGTGACCTTTGGGGTGACCTTTGGTGACCTTTGGTGAGCTTTGGTTACCTTTGGTGACCTTTGGGGTGACCTTTGGTGACCTTTGGGGTGACCTTTGGTGACCTTTGGTGGCCTTTGGTGACCTTTGGGGTGACCGTTGGTGACCTTTAGGATGACTTTTGGTGACCTTTGGTGACCTTTGGGTGACCTTTGGTGACCTTTGGGGTGACCTTTGGTGACCTTTGGTGACCTTTGGTGACCTTTGGTGACCTTTGGGGTGACCTTTGGTGACCTTTGGTGACCTTTGGGGTGACCTTTGGTGAGCTTTGGTGACCTTTGGGGTGACCTTTGGTGAACCTTTGGTGACCTTTGGTGACCTTTGGTGACCTTTGGTGACCTTTGGTGACCTTTGGTGACCTTTGGGGTGACCTTTGGTGACCTTTGGTGAGCTTTGGTGACCTTTGGTGACCTTTGGGGTGACCTTTGGTGACCTTTGGGGTGACCTTTGGTGACCTTTGGTGACCTTTGGGGTGACCTTTGGTGACCTTTGGGATGACCTTTGGTGACCTTTGGGGTGACCTTAGGTGACCTTTGGGGTGACCTTTGGTGACCTTTGGGGTGACCTTTGGTGACCTTTGGTGACCTTTGGTGACCTTTGGTGACCTTTGAGGTGACCTTTGGTGACCTTTGGGGTGACCTTTGGTGACCTTTGGGGTGACCTATGGTGACCTTTGGGGTGACCCTTGGTGACCTTTGGGGTGACCTTTGGTGACCTTTGGTGACCTTTGGTGACCTTTGGTGACCTTTGGGGTGACCTTTGGTGACCTTTGGTGACCTTTGGGGTGACCTTTGGTGACCTTTGGTGACCTTTGGGGTGACCTTTGGTGACCTTTGGGGTGACCTTTGGTGACCTTTGGTGACCTTTGGGGTGACCCTTGGTGACCTTTGGGGTGACCTTTGGTGACCTTTGGGGTAACCTTTGGTGACCTTTGGTGACCTTAGGTGACCTTTGGTGACCTTTGGGGTGACCTTTGGTGACCTTTGGTGACCTTTGGTGACCTTTGGTGACCTTTGGGGTGACCTTTGGTGACCTTTGGGGTGACCTTTTGGTGACCTTTGGGGTGACCTTTGGTGACCTTTGATGACCTTTGGGGTGATCTTTGGTGACCTTTGGTGACCTTTGGTGACCTTTGGTGACCTTTGGGGTGACCTTTGGTGACCTTTGGTGAGCTTTGGTGACCTTTGGTGACCTTTGGGGTGACCTTTTGTGACCTTTGGGGTGACCTTTGGTGACCTTTGGTGACTTTTGGTGACCTTTGGGGTGACCTTTGGTGACCTTTGGTGACCTTTGGGGTGACCTTTGGTGACCTTTGGGGAGACCTTTGGTGACCTTTGGGGTGACCTTTGGTGACCTTTGGTGACGACCTTTGGTGACCTTTGGGGTGACCTTTGGTGACCTTTGGGGTGACCTTTGGTGAACTTTGGTGACCTTTGGTGACCTTTGGTGACCTTTGGGGTGACCTTTGGTGACCTTTGGTGACCTTTGGGATGACCTTTGGTGACCTTTGAGGTGACCTTTGGTGACCTTTGGGGTGACCTTTGGTGACCTTTGGGGTGACCTTTGGTGACCTTTGGGGTGACCTTTGGTGACCTTTGGGGTGACCTTTGGTGACCTTTGGTGACCTTTGGTGACCTTTGGTGACCTTTGGGGTGACCTTTGGTGACCTTTGGCGTGACCTTTGGTGACCTTAGGTGACCTTTGGTGACCTTTGGGGTGACCTTTGGTGACCTTTGGGGTGACCTTTGGTGACCTTTGGTGACCTTTGGTGACCTTTGGTGACCTTTGGGGTGACCTTTGGTGACCTTTGGGGTGACCTTTGGTGACCTTCGGTGACCTTTGGTGACCTTTGGGGTGACCTTTGGTGACCTTTGGGGTGACCTTTGGTGACTTTTGGTGACCTTTGGGGTGACCTTTGGTGACCTTTAAGGTGACCTTTGGTGACCTTTGGGGTGACCTTTGGTGACCTTTGGTGACCTTTGGGGTGACCTTTGGTGACCTTTGGTGACCTTTGGTGACCTTTGGTGACCTTTGGGGTGACCTTTGGTGAGCTTTGGTGACCTTTGGTGACCTTTGGGGTGACCTTTGGTGATCTTTGGGGTGACCTTTGGTGACCTTTGGTGACCTTTGGTGACCTTTGGTGACCTTTGGGGTGACCTTTGGTGACCTTTGGGATGACCTTTGGTGACCTTTGGGGTGACCTTTGGTGACCTTTGGGGTGACCTTTGGTGACCTTTGGGGTGACCTTTGGTGACCTTTGGTAACCTTTGGTGACCTTTGGTGACCTTTGAGGTGACCTTTGGTGACCTTTGGGGTGACCTTTGGTGACCTTTGGGGTAACCTTTGGTGACCTTTGGGGTGACCTTTGGTGACCTTTGGTGAACTTTGGTGACCTTTGGTGACCTTTGGGGTGACCTTTGGTGACCTTTGGTGACCTTTGGGGTGACCTTTGGTGACCTTTGGGGTGACCTTTGGTGACCTTTGGGGTGACCTTTGGTGACCTTTGGGGTGATCTTTGGTGACCTTTGGTGACCTTTGGTGACCTTTGGGGTGACCTTTGGTGACCTTTGGGGTGACCTTTGGTGACCTTTGGGGTGACCTTTGGTGACCTTTGGTGTGACCTTTGGTGACCTTTGGGGTGACCTTTGGTGATTTTTGGGGTGACCTTTGGTGACCTTTGGTGACCTTTGGTGACCTTTGGGGTGACCTTTGGTGACCTTTGGGGTGACCTTTGGTGACTTTTGGTGACCTTTGGGGTGACCTTTGGTGACCTTTAAGGTGACCTTTGGTGACCTTTGGTGACCTTTGGGGTGACCTTTGGTGACCTTTGGTGACCTTTGGGGTGACCTTTGGTGACCTTTGGTGACCTTTGGTGACCTTTGGTGACCTTTGGGGTGACCTTTGGTGAGCATTGGTGACCTTTGGTGACCTTTGGGGTGACCTTTGGTGATCTTTGGGGTGACCTTTGGTGACCTTTGGTGACCTTTGGGGTGACCTTTGGTGACCTTTGGGATGACCTTTGGTGACCTTTGGGGTGACCTTTGGTGACCTTTGGGGTGACCTTTGGTGACCTTTGGTGACCTTTGGTGACCTTTGGTGACCTTTGGGGTGACCTTTGGTGACCAAGGGGTGACCTTTGGTGACCTTTGGGGTGACCTTTGGTGACCTTTGGGGTGACCTTTGGTGACCTTTGGTGACCTTTGGTGACCTTTGGTGACCTTTAAGGTGACCTTTGGTGACCTTTGGTGACCTTTGGGGTGACCTTTGGTGACCAAGGGGTGACCTTTGGTGACCTTTGGGGTGACCTTTGGTGACCTTTGGGGTGACCTTTGGTGACCTTTGGTGACCTTTGGTGACCTTTGGTGACCTTTAAGGTGACCTTTGGTGACCTTTGGTGACCTTTGGGGTGACCTTTGGTGACCTTTGGTGACCTTTGGTGACCTTTGGGGTGACCTTTGGTGACCTTTGGTGACCTTTGGGGTGACCTTTGGTGACCTTTGGTGACCTTTGGTGACCTTTGGTGACCTTTGGGGTGACCTTTGGTGAGCTTTGGTGAGCTTTGGTGACCTTTGGGGTGACCTTTGGTGATCTTTGGGGTTACCTTTGGTGACCTTTGGTGACCTTTGGGGTGACCTTTGGTGACCTTTGGGATGACCTTTGGTGACCTTTGGGGTGACCTTTGGTGACCTTTGGGGTGACCCTTGGTGACCTTTGGTGACCTTTGGTGACCTTTGGTGACCTTTGGGGTGACCTTTGGTGACCAAGGGGTGACCTTTGGTGACCTTTGGGGTGACCTTTGGTGACCTTTGGGGTGACCTTTGGTGACCTTTGGTGACCTTTGGTGACCTTTGAGGTGACCTTTGGTGACCTTTGGGGTGACCTTTGGTGACCTTAGGGGTGACCTTTGGTGACCTTTGGGGTACCTTTGGTGACCTTTGGTGACCTTTGGTGACCTTTGGTGACCTTTGGGGTGACCTTTGGTGACCTTTGGGGTGACCTTTGGTGACCTTTGGTAACCTTTGGCGACCTTTGGTGACCTTTGGGATGACCTTTGGTGACCTTTGGTGACCTTTGGTGACCTTTGAGGTGATTTTTGGTGACCTTTGGGATGACCTTTGGTGACCTTTGAGGTGACCTTTGGTGACCTTTGGTGACCTTTGGGGTGACCTTTGGTGACTTTTGGTGACCTTTGGGGTGACCTTTGGTGACCTTTGGTGACCTTTGGGGTGACCTTTGGGGTGACCTTTGGTGACCTTTGAGGTGACCTTTGGTGACCTTTGGGGTGACCTTTGGTGACCTTTGGTGACCTTTGGGGTGACCTTTGGTGACCTTTGGGGTAACCTTTGGTGTCCTTTGGTGACCTTTGGGGTGACTTTTGATGACCTTTGGGGTGACCTTTGGTGACCTTTGGGGTGACCTTTGGTGACCTTTGGTGACCTTTGGTGACCTTTGGTGACCTTTGGGGTGACCTTTGGTGACCTTTGGGGTGACCTTTGGTGACCTTTGGTGACCTTTGGTGACCTTTGGGGTGACCTTTGGTGACCTTTGGTGACCATTGGGGTGACCTTTGGTGACCTTTGGGGTGACCTTTGGTGACCTTTGGGGTAACCTTTGGTGACCTTTGGTGACCTTTGGGGTGACCTTTGGTGATCTTTGGGGTGACCGTTGGTGACCTTTGTGGTGACCTTTGGTGACCTTTGGTGACCTTTGGGGTGACCTTTGGTGACCTTTGGTGACCTTTGGTGACTTTTGGTGACCTTTGGTGATCTTTGGTGACCTTTGGTGACCTTTGGGGTGACCTTTGGTGACCTTTGGTGATCTTTGGTGACCTTTGGTGACCTTTGGGGTGACCTTTGGTGACCTTTGGGGTGCCCTTTGGTGACCTTTGGTGACCTTTGGTGACCTTTGGTGACCTTTGGGGTGACCTTTGGTGACCTTTGGTGACCTTTGGGGTGACCTTTGGTGACCTTTGGGGTGAACTTTGGTGACCTTTGGGGTGACCTTTGGTGACCTTTGGTGACCTTTGGTGACCTTTGGTGACCTTTGGGGTGACCTTTGGTGACCTTTGGGATGACCTTTGGTGACCTTTGGTGACCTTTGGTGACCTTTGGTGACTTTTGGGGTGACCTTTGGTGACCTTTGATGACCTTTGGGGTGACATTTGGTGACCTTTGAGGTGACGTTTGGTGACCTTTGGGGTGACCTTTGGTGACCTTTGGGGTGACCTTTGGTGCCCTTTGGGGTGACCTTTGGTGACCTTTGGTGACCTTTGGTGACCTTTGGTGACCTTGGGGGTGACCTTTGGTGACCTTTGGTGACCTTTGGGGTGACCTTTGGTGACCTTTGGGGTGACCTTTGGTGACCTTTGGGGTGACCTTTGGTGACCTTTGGGGTGACCTTTGGTGACCTTTGGTGACCTTTGGTGACCTTTGATGACCTTTGGGGTGACCTTTGGTGACCTTTGGGGTGACCTTTGGTGACCTTTGGTGACCTTTGGTGACCTTTGGGGTGACCTTTGGTGACCTTTGGGGTGACCTTTGGTGACCTTTGGTGACCTTTGGGGTGACCTTTGGTGACCTTTGGTGACCTTTGGGGTGACCTTTGGGGTGACCTTTGGTGACCTTTGAGGTGACCTTTGGTGACCTTTGGTGACCTTTGGTGACCTTTGGTGACCTTTGGGGTAACCTTTGGTGACCTTTGGGGTGACCTTTGGGGTGACTTTTGGTGACCTTTGGGGTGACCTTTGCTGACCTTTGGGATGACCTTTGGTGACCTTTGGTGACCTTTGGTGACCTTTGGTGACCGTTGGGGTCACCTTTGGTGACCTTTGGTGACCTTTGGTGACCTTTGGTAACCTTTGGTGACCTTTGGGGTGACCTTTGGTGACCTTTGGTGACCTTTGGGGTAACCTTTGGTGACCTTTGGTGACCTTTGGTGACCTTTGGGGTGATCTTTGGTGACCTTTGGTGAGCTTTGGTTACCTTTGGTGACCTTTGGGGTGACCTTTGGTGACTTTTGGGGTGAACGTTGGTGACCTTTAGGATGACTTTTGGTGACCTTTGGTGAGCTTTAGGGTGACCTTTGGTGACCTTTGAGGTGAACTTTGGTGACCTTTGGGGTGACCTTTGGTGACCTTTGGGGTGACCTTTGGTGACCTTTGGGGTGACCTTTGGTGACCTTTGGTGACCTTTGGTGACCTTTGGGGTGACCTTCGGTGACCTTTGGGGTGACCTTTGGTGACCTTTGGTGACCTTTGGTGACCTTTGGGGTGACCTTTGGTGACCTTTGGGGTGACCTTTGGTGACCTTTGGTGATCTTTGGGGTGACCTTTGGTGACCTTTGGGGTGACCTTTGGTGACCTTTGGTGACCTTTGGGGTTACCTTTGGTGACCTTTGGTGACCTTTGGGTGACCTTTGGTGACCTTTGGTGACCTTTGGTGACCTTTGGTGACCTTTGGTGACCTTTGGGGTGACCTTTGGTGACCTTTGGTGACCTTTGGTGACCTTTGGTAACCTTTGGTGACCTTTGGGGTGACCTTTGGTGACCTTTGGGGTGACCTTTGGTGACCTTTGGTGACCTTTGGTGACCTTTGGTGACCTTTGGGGTGACCTTTGGTGACCTTTGGGATGACCTTTGGTGACCTTTGGGGTGACCTTTGGTGACCTTTGGGGTGACCTTTGGTGACCTTTGGGGTGACCTTTTGGTGACCTTTGGTGACCTTTGGTGACCTTTGGTGACCGTTGGGGTGACCTTTGGTGACCTTTGGTGACCTTTGGTGACCTTTGGGGTGACCTTTGGTGACCTTTGGGGTGACCTTTGGTGACCTTTGGGGTGGTGACCTTTGGTGACCTTTGGGGTGACCTTTGGTGACCTTTGGGGTGACCTTTGGTGACCTTTGGTGACCTTTGGTGAAATTTGGTGACCTTTGGGGTGACCTTTGGTGACCTTTGGTGAGCTTTGGTTACCTTTGGTGACCTTTGGGGTGACCTTTGGTGACCTTTGGGGTGACCTTTGGTGACCTTTGGTGGCCTTTGGTGACCTTTGGGGTGACCGTTGGTGACCTTTAGGATGACTTTTGGTGACCTTTGGTGACCTTTGGGGTGACCTTTGGTGACCTTTGGGGTGACCTTTGGTGACCTTTGGTGACCTTTGGTGACCTTTGGTGACCTTTGGGGTGACCTTTGGTGACCTTTGGTGACCTTTGGGGTGACCTTTGGTGAGCTTTGGTGACCTTTGGGGTGACCTTTGGTGAACCTTTGGTGACCTTTGGTGACCTTTGGTGACCTTTGGTGACCTTTGGTGACCTTTGGTGACCTTTGGGGTGACCTTTGGTGACCTTTGGTGAGCTTTGGTGACCTTTGGTGACCTTTGGGGTGACCTTTGGTGACCTTTGGGGTGACCTTTGGTGACCTTTGGTGACCTTTGGGGTGACCTTTGGTGACCTTTGGGATGACCTTTGGTGACCTTTGGGGTGACCTTAGGTGACCTTTGGGGTGACCTTTGGTGACCTTTGGGGTGACCTTTGGTGACCTTTGGTGACCTTTGGTGACCTTTGGTGACCTTTGAGGTGACCTTTGGTGACCTTTGGGGTGACCTTTGGTGACCTTTGGGGTGACCTATGGTGACCTTTGGGGTGACCCTTGGTGACCTTTGGGGTGACCTTTGGTGACCTTTGGTGACCTTTGGTGACCTTTGGTGACCTTTGGGGTGACCTTTGGTGACCTTTGGTGACCTTTGGGGTGACCTTTGGTGACCTTTGGTGACCTTTGGGGTGACCTTTGGTGACCTTTGGGGTGACCTTTGGTGACCTTTGGTGACCTTTGGGGTGACCCTTGGTGACCTTTGGGGTGACCTTTGGTGACCTTTGGGGTAACCTTTGGTGACCTTTGGTGACCTTAGGTGACCTTTGGTGACCTTTGGGGTGACCTTTGGTGACCTTTGGTGACCTTTGGTGACCTTTGGTGACCTTTGGGGTGACCTTTGGTGACCTTTGGGGTGACCTTTTGGTGACCTTTGGGGTGACCTTTGGTGACCTTTGATGACCTTTGGGGTGATCTTTGGTGACCTTTGGTGACCTTTGGTGACCTTTGGTGACCTTTGGGGTGACCTTTGGTGACCTTTGGTGAGCTTTGGTGACCTTTGGTGACCTTTGGGGTGACCTTTTGTGACCTTTGGGGTGACCTTTGGTGACCTTTGGTGACTTTTGGTGACCTTTGGGGTGACCTTTGGTGACCTTTGGTGACCTTTGGGGTGACCTTTGGTGACCTTTGGGGAGACCTTTGGTGACCTTTGGGGTGACCTTTGGTGACCTTTGGTGACGACCTTTGGTGACCTTTGGGGTGACCTTTGGTGACCTTTGGGGTGACCTTTGGTGAACTTTGGTGACCTTTGGTGACCTTTGGTGACCTTTGGGGTGACCTTTGGTGACCTTTGGTGACCTTTGGGATGACCTTTGGTGACCTTTGAGGTGACCTTTGGTGACCTTTGGGGTGACCTTTGGTGACCTTTGGGGTAACCTTTGGTGACCTTTGGGGTGACCTTTGGTGACCTTTGGTGACCTTTGGTGACCTTTGGTGACCTTTGGGGTGACCTTTGGTGACCTTTGGTAACCTTTGGGGTGACCTTTGGTGACCTTTGGGGTGACCTTTGGTGACCTTTGGGGTGACCTTTGGTGACCTTTGGTGACCTTTGGTGACCTTTGATGACCTTTGGCGTGACCTTTGGTGACCTTTGGGGTGACCTTTGGTGACCTTTGGTGACCTTTGGTGACCTTTGGGGTGACCTTTGGTGACCTTTGGGTTACCTTTGGTGACCTTTGGTGACTTTTGGGGTGACCTTTGGTGACCTTTGGTGACCTTTGGGGTGACCTTTGGGGTGACCTTTGGTGACCTTTGAGGTGACCTTTGGTGACCTTTGGGGTGACCTTTGGTGACCTTTGGTGGCCTTTGGTGACCTTTGGGGTGACCTTTGCTGACCTTTGGGGTGACCTTTGGTGCCCTTTGGTGACCTTTGGGGTGACTTTTGATGACCTTTGGGGTGAACTTTGGTGACCTTTGGGGTGACCTTTGGTGACCTTTGGTGACCTTTGGTGACCTTTGGTGACCTTTGGGGTGACCTTTGGTGACCTTTGGGGTGACCTTTGGTGACATTTGGTGACCTTTGGTGACCTTTGGTGACCTTTGGTGACCTTTGGGGTGACCTTTGGTGACCTTTGGTGACCTTTGGTGACCTTTGGTGACCTTTGGGGTGACCTTTGGTGACCTTTGGGGTGACCTTTGGTGACATTTGGTGACCTTTGGTGACCTTTGGTGACCTTTGGTGACCTTTGGTGACCTTTGGGGTGACCTTTGGTGACCTTTGGTGACCTTTAGTGACCTTTGGTGACCTTTGGTGACCTTTGGTGACCTTTGGTGACCTTTGTTGACCTTTGGGGTGACCTTTGGTGACCTTTGGTGACCTTTGGGATGACCTTTGGTGACCTTTGAGGTGACCTTTGGTGACCTTTGGGGTGACCTTTGGTGACCTTTGGGGTAACCTTTGGTGACCTTTGGTGACCTTTGGTGACCTTTGGTGACCTTTGGGGTGACTTTTGGTGACCTTTGGTAACCTTTGGGGTGACCTTTGGTGACCTTTGGGGTGACCTTTGGTGACCTTTGGGGTGACCTTTGGTGACCTTTGGTGACTTTTGGTGACCTTTGATGACCTTTGGCGTGACCTTTGGTGACCTTTGGGGTGACCTTTGGTGACCTTTGGTGACCTTTGGTGACCTTTGGGGTGACCTTTGGTGACCTTTGGGTTACCTTTGGTGACCTTTGGTGACCTTTGGGAAGACCTTTGGTGACCTTTGGTGACCTTTGGGGTGACCTTTGGGGTGACCTTTGGTGACCTTTGAGGTGACCTTTGGTGACCTTTGGGGTGACCTTTGGTGACCTTTGGTGGCCTTTGGTGACCTTTGGGGTGACCTTTGGTGACCTTTGGGGTGACCTTTGGTGCCCTTTGGTGACCTTTGGGGTGACTTTTGATGACCTTTGGGGTGAACTTTGGTGACCTTTGGGGTGACCTTTGGTGACCTTTGGTGACCTTTGGTGACCTTTGGTGACCTTTGGGGTGACCTTTGGTGACCTTTGGGGTGACCTTTAATAACGTAATATGCGCTTCTATAAGAGAATTAAAAAAGATAATACCACATAAAAAGAAAAAGATTATCAGCGAAAACACAAAAGTGCTGATGAACACGAGAAGACAACTGGCTAAAGAAAATAAAAGAGCAACAGAAGAATACTCAAAAATCAATAAAGAAATTAGACGATCTATAAGACAAGACAGAATAAAAACACAAGAACAATTAGTGAAGGAAGTGATCGAACAAAATAAAGGAATGCAATGTCTGAGACAACAAATGGGAAGGAAACAGACCTACGCCCTTCGCAACAAAGATGGAACTATCATTCACGATAGAGATGAAATTTTAAAAATTGTGGAAGCATTTTATACTGAACTATACGAGTCAAAGATCTCAGACTACGTAGAAAACGATTTGCCAGCTCAAAAAGTTCAAAATGTTGGATCAGAGGAACAACACGAAATAACCGTTGAAGAAATAAGAAAAGCATTAAGAGAAATGAAATCCAACAAAGCCACGGGAGACGACGACATATCAGTGGATATGATTCGAGAAGGAGGTAAAAAGTTGCTAACAACAATTGCAAGTTTGCTAAATATGTGCCTTAAAACCTGCGAAATACCTAAATCGTGGAAGAATGCCAACGTGATAATGTTATATAAGAAGGGAGATAATACAAAACTGGAAAACTATAGACCTATCAGCCTATTATCACATATCTATAAATTACTGACAAAAATACTAACTAATAGGCTGACAAACAAGTTAGACGATTATCAACCAAGAGAACAAGCAGGCTTCAGGAAAAATTATAGCACTAGAGATCATCTACTCACACTGAAGATTATTATCGAAAAATCTAATGAATATGGTTTTCCCTTATATTTAGCATTTATTGATTACGAAAAGGCATTCGATAGCATCGAACAATGGGCTATATATAAAGCACTGACCAATAGTAGAATAGACTACAGATACCAACAACTCATTAAGCAAATGAACGAAGGGGCTACAGCAACGTACATTCTACACGATCAGACGAAACCTATCCCTCTTAAACGAGGAGTAAGACAGGGAGATACATTGTCACCGAAACTCTTTACATTGGCCCTTGAGGATGTTTTTAAGAAAATAAATTGGAAAGGGAAAGGTCTAAACATAAATGGAGAGCAATTAACAAACTTACGATACGCTGACGACATTGTTCTCCTAGCACAAAACATAGACGACCTTCAAGAAATGATCACAGACCTCCATGAAGCATCCGGTAATGTGGGACTAAAACTGAATTTAAATAAAACTAAGGTGATGTACGACGAACCAGCAACACCAATAAGAATAGGAGACACAGAAATAGAAATAGTAAAAAATTTTGTTTATCTTGGGCAGAGGTTTGAGCTAGATAGAACCAGTCAAAAAAATGAAATAAAACGGCGAATCAGATTAGCATGGGTGGCTTTCGGAAAATTGTCCTTCATTCTCCGAAAAAGAAATATAGCTCAACATCTTAAAACGCGATTATTTGAACAATGCATTCTACCAGTATTAACATATGGCGCGGAAAACTGGACAACCACTAAATATAACATCGAAACAATAAGAATTGCTCAAAGAAGTATGGAAAGAGCCATGGTGAACCTGACAAGACGAGACAAAATTAGAAACGAAACACTCAGAGCAATCACCAAAGTAACGGATGTTGGTGTTAAAGTCGCACGCCTCAAATGGAGTTATGCTGGCCATGTAGCAAGGAGCGACACATTTCGGTGGAACCGTAAAATTTTAGACTGGAGGCCCTATGAACATAAGAGAGGCAGAGGGAGGCCACCAATGCGCTGGTATGACGATTTTAAAAGAATAGCTGGGTTAGCATGGATCCGAACAGCACAAAACCGGGAACGATGGAGGGAATTAGAGAAGGCCTATGTTCAAGAATGGACCTAAAAAGAGGCTTATGAAGAAGAAGGGGTGACCTTTGGTGACATTTGGTGACCTTTGGTGACCTTTGGGGTGACCTTTGGTGACCTTTGGTGACCATTGGGGTGACCTTTGGTGACCTTTGGGGTGACCTTTGGTGACCTTTGGGGTGACCTTTGGTGACCTTTGGTGACCTTTGGGGTGACCTTTGGTGACCTTTGGGGTAACCGTTGGTGACCTTTGGGGTGACTTTTGGTGACCTTTGGTGACCTTTGGTGACCTTTGGGGTGACCTTTGGTGACCTTTGGTGACCTTTGGTGACCTTTGGGGTGACCTTTGGTGACCTTTAGGTTGACTTTTGGTGACCTTTGGTGAGCTTTGGTGTGACCTTTGGTGACCTTTGAGGTGACCTTTGGTGACCTTTGGGGTGACCTTTGGTGACCTTTTGGGTGACCTTTGGTGACCTTTGGGGTGACCTTTGGTGACCTTTGGTTACCTTTGGTGACCTTTGGTGACCTTTGGGGTGACCTTTGGTGACCTTTGGGGTGACCTTTGGTGACCTTTGGTGACCTTTGGGATGACCTTTGGTGACCTTTGAGGTGACCTTTGGTGACCTTTGGGGTGACCTTTGGTGACCTTTGGGGTAACCTTTGGTGACCTTTGGGGTGACCTTTGGTGACCTTTGGTGACCTTTGGTGACCTTTGGTGACCTTTGGGGTGACCTTTGGTGACCTTTGGTAACCTTTGGGGTGACCTTTGGTGACCTTTGGGGTGACCTTTGGTGACCTTTGGGGTGACCTTTGGTGACCTTTGGTGACCTTTGGTGACCTTTGATGACCTTTGGCGTGACCTTTGGTGACCTTTGGGGTGACCTTTGGTGACCTTTGGTGACCTTTGGTGACCTTTGGGGTGACCTTTGGTGACCTTTGGGTTACCTTTGGTGACCTTTGGTGACCTTTGGGGTGACCTTTGGTGACCTTTGGGGTGACCTTTGGTGACCTTTGGTGACCTTTGGGGTGACCTTTGGGGTGACCTTTGATGACCTTTGAGGTGACCTTTGGTGACCTTTGGGGTGACCTTTGGTTACCTTTGGTGGCCTTTGGTGACCTTTGGGGTGACCTTTGGTGACCTTTGGGGTGACCTTTGGTGACCTTTGGTGACCTTTGGTTACCTTTGGTGACCTTTGGGGTGACCTTTGGTGACCTTTGGTGACCTTTGGAGTGACCTTTGGTGACCTTTGAGGTGACCTTTGGTGACCTTTGGGGTGACCTTTGGTGACCTTTGGTGGCCATTGGTGACCTTTGGGGTGACCTTTGGTGACCTTTGGGGTGACCCTTGGTGACCTTTGGGGTGACCTTTGGTGACCTTTGGGGTGACCTTTGGTGACCTTTGGTGACCTTTGGTGACCTTTGGTGACCTTTGGGGTGACCTTTGGTGACCTTTGGGGTGACCTTTTGGTGACCTTTGGGGTGACCTTTGGTGACCTTTGATGACCTTTGGGGTGATCTTTGGTGACCTTTGGTGACCTTTGGTGACCTTTGGTGACCTTTGGGGTGACCTTTGGTGACCTTTGGTGAGCTTTGGTGACCTTTGGTGACCTTTGGGGTGACCTTTTGTGACCTTTGGGGTGACCTTTGGTGACCTTTGGTGACTTTTGGTGACCTTTGGGGTGACCTTTGGTGACCTTTGGTGACCTTTGGGGTGACCTTTGGTGACCTTTGGGGAGACCTTTGGTGACCTTTGGGGTGACCTTTGGTGACCTTTGGTGACGACCTTTGGTGACCTTTGGGGTGACCTTTGGTGACCTTTGGGGTGACCTTTGGTGAACTTTGGTGACCTTTGGTGACCTTTGGTGACCTTTGGGGTGACCTTTGGTGACCTTTGGTGACCTTTGGGATGACCTTTGGTGACCTTTGAGGTGACCTTTGGTGACCTTTGGGGTGACCTTTGGTGACCTTTGGGGTAACCTTTGGTGACCTTTGGGGTGACCTTTGGTGACCTTTGGTGACCTTTGGTGACCTTTGGTGACCTTTGGGGTGACCTTTGGTGACCTTTGGTAACCTTTGGGGTGACCTTTGGTGACCTTTGGGGTGACCTTTGGTTACCTTTGGGGTGACCTTTGGTGACCTTTGGTGACCTTTGGTGACCTTTGATGACCTTTGGCGTGACCTTTGGTGACCTTTGGGGTGACCTTTGGTGACCTTTGGTGACCTTTGGTGACCTTTGGGGTGACCTTTGGTGACCTTTGGGTTACCTTTGGTGACCTTTGGTGACTTTTGGGGTGACCTTTGGTGACCTTTGGTGACCTTTGGGGTGACCTTTGGGGTGACCTTTGGTGACCTTTGAGGTGACCTTTGGTGACCTTTGGGGTGACCTTTGGTGACCTTTGGTGGCCTTTGGTGACCTTTGGGGTGACCTTTGCTGACCTTTGGGGTGACCTTTGGTGCCCTTTGGTGACCTTTGGGGTGACTTTTGATGACCTTTGGGGTGAACTTTGGTGTCCTTTGGGGTGACCTTTGGTGACCTTTGGTGACCTTTGGTGACCGTTGGTGACCTTTGGGGTGACCTTTGGTGACTTTTGGGGTGACCTTTGGTGACATTTGGTGACCTTTGGTGACCTTTGGTGACCTTTGGTGACCTTTGGGGTGACCTTTGGTGACCTTTGGTGATGACCATTGGGGTGACCTTTGGTGGCCTTTGGGGTGACCTTTGGTGACCTTTGGGGTAACCTTTGGTGACCTTTGGGGTGACCTTTGGTGACCTTTGGGGTAACCGTTGGTGACCTTTGGGGTGACCTTTGGTGACCTTTGGTGACCTTTGGTGACCTTTGGGGTGACCTTTGGTGACCTTTGGTGACCTTTAGTGACCTTTGGTGACCTTTGGTGACCTTTGGTGACCTTTGGTGACCTTTGGTGACCTTTGTTGACCTTTGGGGTGACCTTTGGTGACCTTTGGTGACCTTTGGGATGACCTTTGGTGACCTTTGAGGTGACCTTTGGTGACCTTTGGGGTGACCTTTGGTGACCTTTGGGGTAACCTTTGGTGACCTTTGGGGTGACCTTTGGTGACCTTTGGTGACCTTTGGTGACCTTTGGTGACCTTTGGGGTGACTTTTGGTGACCTTTGGTAACCATTGGGGTGACCTTTGGTGACCTTTGGGGTGACCTTTGGTGACCTTTGGGGTAACCTTTGGTGACCTTTGGTGACCTTTGGGGTGACCTTTGGTGATCTTTGGGGTGACCGTTGGTGACCTTTGGGGTGACCTTTGGTGACCTTTGGTGACCTTTGGGGTGACCTTTGGTGACCTTTGGTGACCTTTGGTGACCTTTGGTGACCTTTGGTGATCTTTGGTGACCTTTGGTGACCTTTGGGGTGACCTTTGGTGACCTTTGGTGATCTTTGGTGACCTTTGGTGACCTTTGGGGTGACCTTTGGTGACCTTTGGGGTGCCCTTTGGTGACCTTTGGTGACCTTTGGTGACCTTTGGTGACCTTTGGGGTGACCTTTGGTGACCTTTGGTGACCTTTGGGGTGACCTTTGGTGACCTTTGGGGTGAACTTTGGTGACCTTTGGGGTGACCTTTGGTGACCTTTGGTGACCTTTGGTGACCTTTGGTGACCTTTGGGGTAACCTTTGGTGACCTTTGGGATGACCTTTGGTGACCTTTGGTGACCTTTGGTGACCTTTGGTGACTTTTGGGGTGACCTTTGGTGACCTTTGATGACCTTTGGGGTGACATTTGAGGTGACGTTTGGTGACCTTTGGGGTGACCTTTGGTGACCTTTGGGGTGACCTTTGGTGCCCTTTGGGGTGACCTTTGGTGACCTTTGGTGACCTTTGGTGACCTTTGGTGACCTTGGGGGTGACCTTTGGTGACCTTTGGTGACCTTTGGGGTGACCTTTGGTGACCTTTGGGGTGACCTTTGGTGACCTTTGGGGTGACCTTTGGTGACCTTTGGTGACCTTTGGTGACCTTTGATGACCTTTGGGGTGACCTTTGGTGACCTTTGGGGTGACCTTTGGTGACCTTTGGTGACCTTTGGTGACCTTTGGGGTGACCTTTGGTGACCTTTGGGGTGACCTTTGGTGACCTTTGGTGACCTTTGAGGTGACCTTTGGTGACCTTTGGTGACCTTTGGGGTGAACTTTGGGGTGACCTTTGGTGACCTTTGAGGTGACCTTTGGTGACCTTTGGTGACCTTTGGTGACCTTTGGTGACCTTTGGGGTAACCTTTGGTGACCTTTGGGGTGACCTTTGGGGTGACTTTTGGTGACCTTTGGGGTGACCTTTGCTGACCTTTGGGATGACCTTTGGTGACCTTTGGTGACCTTTGGTGACCTTTGGTGACCGTTGGGGTCACCTTTGGTGACCTTTGGTGACCTTTGGTGACCTTTGGTAACCTTTGGTGACCTTTGGGGTGACCTTTGGTGACCTTTGGTGACCTTTGGGGTAACCTTTGGTGACCTTTGGTGACCTTTGGTGACCTTTGGGGTGACCTTTGGTGACCTTTGGTGAGCTTTGGTTACCTTTGGTGACCTTTGGGGTGACCTTTGGTGACCTTTGGGGTGACCTTTGGTGACCTTTGGTGACCTTTGGTGACCTTTGGGGTGAACGTTGGTGACCTTTAGGATGACTTTTGGTGACCTTTGGTGAGCTTTAGGGTGACCTTTGGTGACCTTTGAGGTGACCTTTGGTGACCTTTGGGGTGACCTTTGGTGACCTTTGGGGTGACCTTTGGTGACCTTTGGGGTGACCTTTGGTGACCTTTGGTGACCTTTGGTGACCTTTGGGGTGACCTTCGGTGACCTTTGGGGTGACCTTTGGTGACCTTTGGTGACCTTTGGTGACCTTTGGGGTGACCTTTGGTGACCTTTGGGGTGACCTTTGGTGACCTTTGGTGATCTTTGGGGTGACCTTTGGTGACCTTTGGGGTGACCTTTGGTGACCTTTGGTGACCTTTGGGGTTACCTTTGGTGACCTTTGGTGACCTTTGGGTGACCTTTGGTGACCTTTGGTGACCTTTGGTGACCTTTGGTGACCTTTGGTGACCTTTGGGGTGACCTTTGGTGACCTTTGGTGAGCTTTGGTAACCTTTGGTGACCTTTGGGGTGACCTTTGGTGACCTTTGGGGTGACCTTTGGTGACCTTTGGTGACCTTTGGTGACCTTTGGTGACCTTTGGGGTGACCTTTGGTGACCTTTGGGATGACCTTTGGTGACCTTTGGGGTGACCTTTGGTGACCTTTGGGGTGACCTTTGGTGACCTTTGGTGACCTTTGGGGTGACCTTTGGTGACCTTTGGTGACCTTTGAGGTGTCCTTTGCTGACCTTTGAGATGACCTTTGGTGACCTTTATTGACCTTTGGTGACCTTTGGTGACCGTTGGGGTGACCTTTGGTGACCTTTGGTGACCTTTGGTGACCTTTGGTAACCTTTGGTGACCTTTGGGGTGACCTTTGGTGACCTTTGGGGTGACCTTTGGTGACCTTTGGCGACCTTTGGTGACCTTTGGTGACCTTTGGGGTGACCTTTGGTGACCTTTGGGATGACCTTTGGTGACCTTTGGGGTGACCTTTGGTGACCTTTGGGGTGACCTTTGGTGACCTTTGGGGTGACCTTTTGGTGACCTTTGGTGACCTTTGGTGACCTTTGGTGACCGTTGGGGTGACCTTTGGTGACCTTTGGTGACCTTTGGTGACCTTTGGTGACCTTTGGGGTGACCTTTGGTGACCTTTGGGGTGACCTTTGGTGACCTTTGGGGTGGTGACCTTTGGTGACCTTTGGGGTGACCTTTGGTGACCTTTGGGGTGACCTTTGGTGACCTTTGGTGACCTTTGGTGAAATTTGGTGACCTTTGGGGTGACCTTTGGTGACCTTTGGTGAGCTTTGGTTACCTTTGGTGACCTTTGGGGTGACCTTTGGTGACCTTTGGGGTGACCTTTGGTGACCTTTGGTGGCCTTTGGTGACCTTTGGGGTGACCGTTGGTGACCTTTAGGATGACTTTTGGTGACCTTTGGTGACCTTTGGGGTGACCTTTGGTGACCTTTGGGGTGACCTTTGGTGACCTTTGGTGACCTTTGGTGACCTTTGGTGACCTTTGGGGTGACCTTTGGTGACCTTTGGTGACCTTTGGGGTGACCTTTGGTGAGCTTTGGTGACCTTTGGGGTGACCTTTGGTGAACCTTTGGTGACCTTTGGTGACCTTTGGTGACCTTTGGTGACCTTTGGTGACCTTTGGTGACCTTTGGGGTGACCTTTGGTGACCTTTGGTGAGCTTTGGTGACCTTTGGTGACCTTTGGGGTGACCTTTGGTGACCTTTGGGGTGACCTTTGGTGACCTTTGGTGACCTTTGGGGTGACCTTTGGTGACCTTTGGAATGACCTTTGGTGACCTTTGGGGTGACCTTTGGTGACCTTTGGGGTGACCTTTGGTGACCTTTGGGGTGACCTTTGGTGACCTTTGGTGACCTTTGGTGACATTTGGTGACCTTTGAGTTGACCTTTGGTGACCTTTGGGGTGACCTTTGGTGACCTTTGGGGTGACCTATGGTGACCTTTGGGGTGACCCTTGGTGACCTTTGGGGTGACCTTTGGTGACCTTTGGTGACCTTTGGTGACCTTTGGTGACCTTTGGGGTGACCTTTGGTGACCTTTGGTGACCTTTGGGGTGACCTTTGGTGACCTTTGGTGACCTTTGGGGTGACCTTTGGTGACCTTTGGGGTGACCTTTGGTGACCTTTGGTGACCTTTGGGGTGACCCTTGGTGACCTTTGGGGTGACCTTTGGTGACCTTTGGGGTAACCTTTGGTGACCTTTGGTGACCTTAGGTGACCTTTGGTGACCTTTGGGGTGACCTTTGGTGACCTTTGGTGACCTTTGGTGACCTTTGGTGACCTTTGGTGACCTTTGGGGTGACCTTTGGTGACCTTTGGGGTGACCTTTTGGTGACCTTTGGGGTGACCTTTGGTGACCTTTGATGACCTTTGGGGTGATCTTTGGTGACTTTTGGTGACCTTTGGTGACCTTTGGTGACCTTTGGGGTGACCTTTGGTGACCTTTGGTGAGCTTTGGTGACCTTTGGTGACCTTTGGGGTGACCTTTTGTGACCTTTGGGGTGACCTTTGGTGACCTTTGGTGACTTTTGGTGACCTTTGGGGTGACCTTTGGTGACCTTTGGTGACCTTTGGGGTGACCTTTGGTGACCTTTGGGGAGACCTTTGGTGACCTTTGGGGTGACCTTTGGTGACCTTTGGTGACCTTTGGTGACCTTTGGGGTGACCTTTGGTGACCTTTGGGGTGACCTTTGGTGAACTTTGGTGACCTTTGGTGACCTTTGGTGACCTTTGGGGTGACCTTTGGTGACCTTTAGTGACCTTTGGGATGACCTTTGGTGACCTTTGAGGTGACCTTTGGTGACCTTTGGGGTGACCTTTGGTGACCTTTGGGGTAACCTTTGGTGACCTTTGGGGTGACCTTTGGTGACCTTTGGTGACCTTTGGTGACCTTTGGTGACCTTTGGGGTGACCTTTGGTGACCTTTGGTAACCTTTGGGGTGACCTTTGGTGACCTTTGGGGTGACCTTTGGTGACCTTTGGGGTGACCTTTGGTGACCTTTGGTGACCTTTGGTGACCTTTGATGACCTTTGGCGTGACCTTTGGTGACCTTTGGGGTGACCTTTGGTGACCTTTGGTGACCTTTGGTGACCTTTGGGGTGACCTTTGGTGACCTTTGGGTTACCTTTGGTGACCTTTGGTGACTTTTGGGGTGACCTTTGGTGACCTTTGGTGACCTTTGGGGTGACCTTTGGGGTGACCTTTGGTGACCTTTGAGGTGACCTTTGGTGACCTTTGGGGTGACCTTTGGTGACCTTTGGTGGCCTTTGGTGACCTTTGGGGTGACCTTTGCTGACCTTTGGGGTGACCTTTGGTGCCCTTTGGTGACCTTTGGGGTGACTTTTGATGACCTTTGGGGTGAACTTTGGTGACCTTTGGGGTGACCTTTGGTGACCTTTGGTGACCTTTGGTGACCTTTGGTGACCTTTGGGGTGACCTTTGGTGACCTTTGGGGTGACCTTTGGTGACATTTGGTGACCTTTGGTGACCTTTGGTGACCTTTGGTGACCTTTGGGGTGACCTTTGGTGACCTTTGGTGATGACCATTGGTGTGACCTTTGGTGGCCTTTGGGGTGACCTTTGGTGACCTTTGGGGTAACCTTTGGTGACCTTTGGGGTGACCTTTGGTGACCTTTGGGGTAACCGTTGGTGACCTTTGGGGTGACCTTTGGTGACCTTTGGTGACCTTTGGTGACCTTTGGGGTGACCTTTGGTGACCTTTGGTGACCTTTAGTGACCTTTGGTGACCTTTGGTGACCTTTGGTGACCTTTGGTGACCTTTGGTGACCTTTGGTGACCTTTGTTGACCTTTGGGGTGACCTTTGGTGACCTTTGGTGACCTTTGGGATGACCTTTGGTGACCTTTGAGGTGACCTTTGGTGACCTTTGGGGTGACCTTTGGTGACCTTTGGGGTAACTTTTGGTGACCTTTGGGGTGACCTTTGGTGACCTTTGGTGACCTTTGGTGACCTTTGGTGACCTTTGGGGTGACCTTTGGTGACCTTTGGTAACCTTTGGGGTGACCTTTGGTGACCTTTGGGGTGACCTTTGGTGACCTTTGGGGTGACCTTTGGTGACCTTTGGTGACCTTTGGTGACCTTTGATGACCTTTGGCGTGACCTTTGGTGACCTTTGGGGTGACCTTTGGTGACCTTTGGTGACCTTTGGTGACCTTTGGGGTGACCTTTGGTGACCTTTGGGTTACCTTTGGTGACCTTTGGTGATCTTTGGGAAGACCTTTGGTGACCTTTGGTGACCTTTGGGGTGACCTTTGGGGTGACCTTTGGTGACCTTTGAGGTGACCTTTGGTGACCTTTGGGGTGACCTTTGGTGACCTTTGGTGACCTTTGGTTACCTTTGGTGACCTTTGGGGTGACCTTTGGGGTGACCTTTGGTGACCTTTGGTGGCCTTTGGTGACCTTTGGGGTGACCTTTGGTGACCTTTGGGGTGACCTTTGGTGACCTTTGGTGACCTTTGGTTACCTTTGGTGACCTTTGGGGTGACCTTTGGTGACCTTTGGTGACCTTTGGGGTGACCTTTGGTGACCTTTGGTGACCTTTGGGGTGACATTTGGTGACCTTTGAGGTGACCTTTGGTGACTTTTGGGGTGACCTTTGGTGACCTTTGGGGTGACCTTTGGTGACCTTTGGGGTGACATTTGGTGACCTTTGAGGTGACCTTTGGTGACCTTTGAGGTGACCTTTGGTGACATTTGGGGTGACCTTTGGTGACCTTTGGGGTGACCTTTGGTGACCTTTGGGGTGACCTTTGGTGACCTTTGGTGACCTTTGGTGACCTTTGGGGTGACCTTTTGTGACCTTTGGGGTGACCTTTGGTGACCTTTGGTGACCTTTGGTGACCTTTGGGGTGATCTTTGGTGACCTTTGGTGACCATTGAGGTGATTTTTGGTGATCTTTGGGATGACCTTTGGTGACCTTTGAGGTGACCTTTGGTGACCTTTGGTGACATTTGGGGTGATTTTTGGTGACCTTTGGGATGACCTTTGGTGACCTTTGGGGTGACCTTTGGTGACTTTTGGTGACCTTTGGGGTGACCTTTGCTGACCTTTGGTGACCTTTGGGGTGACCTTTGGTGACCTTTGGTGACCTTTGGTGACCTTTGGTGACCTTTGGGGTGACCTTTGGTAACCTTTGGTGACCTTTGGGGTGCCCTTTGGTGACCTTTGGTGACCTTTGGTGACCTTTGGTAACCTTTGGGGTGACCTTTGGTGACCTTTGGTGACCTTTGGGGTGACCTTTGGTGACCTTTGGGGTGACCTTTGGTGACCTTTGGGGTGACTTTTGGTGACCTTTGGTGACCTTTGGTGACCTTTGGTGACCTTTGGGGTGACCTTTGGTGATCTTTGGGGTGACCTTTGTTGACCTTTGGTGACCTTTGGTGACCTTTGGTGACCTTTGGGGTGACCTTTGGTGACCTTTGGTGACCTTTGGGGTGACATTTGGTGACCTTTGAGGTGACCTTTGGTGACCTTTGGTGTGACCTTTGGTGACCTTTGGGGTGACCTTTGGTGATTTTTGGGGTGACCTTTGGTGACCTTTGGTGACCTTTGGGGTGACCTTTGGTGACCTTTGAGGTGACCTTTGGTGACCTTTGGGGTGACCTTTGGTGACCTTTGGGGTGACCTTTGGTGACCTTTGGGGTGACCTTTGGTGACCTTTGGGGTGACCTTTGGTGACCTTTGGTGACCTTTGGTGACCTTTGGTGACCTTTGGGGTGACCTTTGGTGACCTTTGGCGTGACCTTTGGTGACCTTAGGTGACCTTTGGTGACCTTAGGGGTGACCTTTGGTGACCTTTGGGGTGACCTTTGGTGACCTTTGGTGACCTTTGGTGACCTTTGGTGACCTTTGGGGTGACCTTTGGTGACCTTTGGGGTGACCTTTGGTGACCTTCGGTGACCTTTGGTGACCTTTGGGGTGACCTTTGGTGACCTTTGGGGTGACCTTTGGTGACTTTTGGTGACCTTTGGGGTGACCTTTGGTGACCTTTAAGGTGACCTTTGGTGACCTTTAAGGTGACCTTTGGTGACCTTTGGGGTGACCTTTGGTGACCTTTGGTGACCTTTGGGGTGACCTTTGGTGACCTTTGGTGACCTTTGGTGACCTTTGGTGACCTTTGGGGTGACCTTTGGTGAGCTTTGGTGACCTTTGGTGACCTTTGGGGTGACCTTTGGTGATCTTTGGGGTGACCTTTGGTGACCTTTGGTGACCTTTGGTGACCTTTGGTGACCTTTGGGGTGACCTTTGGTGACCTTTGGGATGACCTTTGGTGACCTTTGGGGTGACCTTTGGTGACCTTTGGGGTGACCTTTGGTGACCTTTGGGGTGACCTTTGGTGACCTTTGGTAACCTTTGGTGACCTTTGGTGACCTTTGAGGTGACCTTTGGTGACCTTTGGGGTGACCTTTGGTGACCTTTGGGGTAACCTTTGGTGACCTTTGGGGTGACCTTTGGTGACCTTTGGTGAACTTTGGTGACCTTTGGTGACCTTTGGGGTGATCTTTGGTGACCTTTGGTGACCATTGAGGTGATTTTTGGTGATCTTTGGGATGACCTTTGGTGACCTTTGAGGTGACCTTTGGTGACCTTTGGTGACATTTGGGGTGATTTTTGGTGACCTTTGGGATGACCTTTGGTGACCTTTGAGGTGACCTTTGGTGACTTTTGGTGACCTTTGGGGTGACCTTTGGTGACCTTTGGTGACCTTTGGGGTGACCTTTGGTGACCTTTGGTGACCTTTGGTGACCTTTGGTGACCTTTGGGGTGACCTTTGGTAACCTTTGGTGACCTTTGGGGTGCCCTTTGGTGACCTTTGGTGACCTTTGGTGACCTTTGGTAACCTTTGGGGTGACCTTTGGTGACCTTTGGTGACCTTTGGGGTGACCTTTGGTGACCTTTGGGGTGACCTTTGGTGACCTTTGGGGTGACTTTTGGTGACCTTTGGTGACCTTTGGTGACCTTTGGTGACCTTTGGGGTGACCTTTGGTGATCTTTGGGGTGACCTTTGTTGACCTTTGGTGACCTTTGGTGACCTTTGGTGACCTTTGGGGTGACCTTTGGTGACCTTTGGTGACCTTTGGGGTGACATTTGGTGACCTTTGAGGTGACCTTTGGTGACCTTTGGTGTGACCTTTGGTGACCTTTGGGGTGACCTTTGGTGATTTTTGGGGTGACCTTTGGTGACCTTTGGTGACCTTTGGGGTGACCTTTGGTGACCTTTGAGGTGACCTTTGGTGACCTTTGGGGTGACCTTTGGTGACCTTTGGGGTGACCTTTGGTGACCTTTGGGGTGACCTTTGGTGACCTTTGGGGTGACCTTTGGTGACCTTTGGTGACCTTTGGTGACCTTTGGTGACCTTTGGGGTGACCTTTGGTGACCTTTGGCGTGACCTTTGGTGACCTTAGGTGACCTTTGGTGACCTTTGGGGTGACCTTTGGTGACCTTTGGGGTGACCTTTGGTGACCTTTGGTGACCTTTGGTGACCTTTGGTGACCTTTGGGGTGACCTTTGGTGACCTTTGGGGTGACCTTTGGTGACCTTCGGTGACCTTTGGTGACCTTTGGGGTGACCTTTGGTGACCTTTAAGGTGACCTTTGGTGACCTTTGGGGTGACCTTTGGTGACCTTTGGTGACCTTTGGGGTGACCTTTGGTGACCTTTGGTGACCTTTGGTGACCTTTGGTGACCTTTGGGGTGACCTTTGGTGACCTTTAAGGTGACCTTTGGTGACCTTTGGTGACCTTTGGTGACTTTTGGTGACCTTTGGGGTGACCTTTGGTGACCTTTAAGGTGACCTTTGGTGACCTTTGGGGTGACCTTTGGTGACCTTTGGTGACCTTTGGGGTGACCTTTGGTGACCTTTGGTGACCTTTGGTGACCTTTGGTGACCTTTGGGGTGACCTTTGGTGAGCTTTGGTGACCTTTGGTGACCTTTGGGGTGACCTTTGGTGATCTTTGGGGTGACCTTTGGTGACCTTTGGTGACCTTTGGTGACCTTTGGTGACCTTTGGGGTGACCTTTGGTGACCTTTGGGATGACCTTTGGTGACCTTTGGGGTGACCTTTGGTGACCTTTGGGGTGACCTTTGGTGACCTTTGGGGTGACCTTTGGTGACCTTTGGTAACCTTTGGTGACCTTTGGTGACCTTTGAGGTGACCTTTGGTGACCTTTGGGGTGACCTTTGGTGACCTTTGGGGTAACCTTTGGTGACCTTTGGGGTGACCTTTGGTGACCTTTGGTGAACTTTGGTGACCTTTGGTGACCTTTGGGGTGACCTTTGGTGACCTTTGGTGACCTTTGGGGTGACCTTTGGTGACCTTTGGGGTGACCTTTGGTGACCTTTGGGGTGACCTTTGGTGACCTTTGGGGTGATCTTTGGTGACCTTTGGTGACCTTTGGTGACCTTTGGGGTGACCTTTGGTGACCTTTGGGGTGACCTTTGGTGACCTTTGGGGTGACCTTTGGTGACCTTTGGTGTGACCTTTGGTGACCTTTGGGGTGACCTTTGGTGATTTTTGGGGTGACCTTTGGTGACCTTTGGTGACCTTTGGTGACCTTTGGGGTGACCTTTGGTGACCTTTGGGGTGACCTTTGGTGACTTTTGGTGACCTTTGGGGTGACCTTTGGTGACCTTTAAGGTGACCTTTGGTGACCTTTGGTGACCTTTGGGGTGACCTTTGGTGACCTTTGGTGACCTTTGGGGTGACCTTTGGTGACCTTTGGTGACCTTTGGTGACCTTTGGTGACCTTTGGGGTGACCTTTGGTGAGCTTTGGTGACCTTTGGTGACCTTTGGGGTGACCTTTGGTGATCTTTGGGGTGACCTTTGGTGACCTTTGGTGACCTTTGGGGTGACCTTTGGTGACCTTTGGGATGACCTTTGGTGACCTTTGGGGTGACCTTTGGTGACCTTTGGGGTGACCTTTGGTGACCTTTGGTGACCTTTGGTGACCTTTGGTGACCTTTGGGGTGATTTTTGGTGACCAAGGGGTGACCTTTGGTGACCTTTGGGGTGACCTTTGGTGACCTTTGGGGTGACCTTTGGTGACCTTTGGTGACCTTTGGTGACCTTTGGTGACCTTTAAGGTGACCTTTGGTGACCTTTGGTGACCTTTGGGGTGACCTTTGGTGACCAAGGGGTGACCTTTGGTGACCTTTGGGGTGACCTTTGGTGACCTTTGGGGTGACCTTTGGTGACCTTTGGTGACCTTTGGTGACCTTTGGTGACCTTTAAGGTGACCTTTGGTGACCTTTGGTGACCTTTGGGGTGACCTTTGGTGACCTTTGGTGACCTTTGGTGACCTTTGGGGTGACCTTTGGTGACCTTTGGTGACCTTTGGGGTGACCTTTGGTGACCTTTGGTGACCTTTGGTGACCTTTGGTGACCTTTGGGGTGACCTTTGGTGAGCTTTGGTGACCTTTGGTGACCTTTGGGGTGACCTTTGGTGATCTTTGGGGTGACCTTTGGTGACCTTTGGTGACCTTTGGGGTGACCTTTGGTGACCTTTGGGATGACCTTTGGTGACCTTTGGGGTGACCTTTGGTGACCTTTGGGGTTACCTTTGGTGACCTTTGGTGACCTTTGGTGACCTTTGGTGACCTTTGGGGTGACCTTTGGTGACCAAGGGGTGACCTTTGGTGACCTTTGGGGTGACCTTTGGTGACCTTTGGGGTGACCTTTGGTGACCTTTGGTGACCTTTGGTGACCTTTGAGGTGACCTTTGGTGACCTTTGGGGTGACCTTTGGTGACCTTAGGGGTGACCTTTGGTGACCTTTGGGGTACCTTTGGTGACCTTTGGTGACCTTTGGTGACCTTTGGTGACCTTTGGGGTGACCTTTGGTGACCTTTGGGGTGACCTTTGGTGACCTTTGGTAACCTTTGGCGACCTTTGGTGACCTTTGGGATGACCTTTGGTGACCTTTGGTGACCTTTGGTGACCTTTGAGGTGATTTTTGGTGACCTTTGGGATGACCTTTGGTGACCTTTGAGGTGACCTTTGGTGACCTTTGGTGACCTTTGGGGTGACCTTTGGTGACTTTTGGTGACCTTTGGGGTGACCTTTGGTGACCTTTGGTGACCTTTGGGGTGACCTTTGGGGTGACCTTTGGTGACCTTTGAGGTGACCTTTGGTGACCTTTGGGGTGACCTTTGGTGACCTTTGGTGACCTTTGGGGTGACCTTTGGTGACCTTTGGGGTAACCTTTGGTGTCCTTTGGTGACCTTTGGGGTGACTTTTGATGACCTTTGGGGTGACCTTTGGTGACCTTTGGGGTGACCTTTGGTGACCTTTGGTGACCTTTGGTGACCTTTGGTGACCTTTGGGGTGACCTTTGGTGACCTTTGGGGTGACCTTTGGTGACCTTTGGTGACCTTTGGTGACCTTTGGGGTGACCTTTGGTGACCTTTGGTGACCATTGGGGTGACCTTTGGTGACCTTTGGGGTGACCTTTGGTGACCTTTGGGGTAACCTTTGGTGACCTTTGGTGACCTTTGGGGTGACCTTTGGTGATCTTTGGGGTGACCGTTGGTGACCTTTGGGGTGACCTTTGGTGACCTTTGGTGACCTTTGGGGTGACCTTTGGTGACCTTTGGTGACCTTTGGTGACTTTTGGTGACCTTTGGTGATCTTTGGTGACCTTTGGTGACCTTTGGGGTGACCTTTGGTGACCTTTGGTGATCTTTGGTGACCTTTGGTGACCTTTGGGGTGACCTTTGGTGACCTTTGGGGTGCCCTTTGGTGACCTTTGGTGACCTTTGGTGACCTTTGGTGACCTTTGGGGTGACCTTTGGTGACCTTTGGTGACCTTTGGTGACCTTTGGTGACCTTTGGGGTGACCTTTGGTGACCTTTGGGATGACCTTTGGTGACCTTTGGTGACCTTTGGTGACCTTTGGTGACTTTTGGGGTGACCTTTGGTGACCTTTGATGACCTTTGGGGTGACATTTGGTGACCTTTGAGGTGACGTTTGGTGACCTTTGGGGTGACCTTTGGTGACCTTTGGGGTGACCTTTGGTGCCCTTTGGGGTGACCTTTGGTGACCTTTGGTGACCTTTGGTGACCTTTGGTGACCTTGGGGGTGACCTTTGGTGACCTTTGGTGACCTTTGGGGTGACCTTTGGTGACCTTTGGGGTGACCTTTGGTGACCTTTGGGGTGACCTTTGGTGACCTTTGGTGACCTTTGGTGACCTTTGATGACCTTTGGGGTGACCTTTGGTGACCTTTGGGGTGACCTTTGGTGACCTTTGGTGACCTTTGGTGACCTTTGGGGTGACCTTTGGTGACCTTTGGGGTGACCTTTGGTGACCTTTGGTGACCTTTGGGGTGACCTTTGGTGACCTTTGGTGACCTTTGGGGTGACCTTTGGGGTGACCTTTGGTGACCTTTGAGGTGACCTTTGGTGACCTTTGGTGACCTTTGGTGACCTTTGGTGACCTTTGGGGTAACCTTTGGTGACCTTTGGGGTGACCTTTGGGGTGACTTTTGGTGACCTTTGGGGTGACCTTTGCTGACCTTTGGGATGACCTTTGGTGACCTTTGGTGACCTTTGGTGACCTTTGGTGACCGTTGGGGTCACCTTTGGTGACCTTTGGTGACCTTTGGTGACCTTTGGTAACCTTTGGTGACCTTTGGGGTGACCTTTGGTGACCTTTGGTGACCTTTGGGGTAACCTTTGGTGACCTTTGGTGACCTTTGGTGACCTTTGGGGTGACCTTTGGTGACCTTTGGTGAGCTTTGGTTACCTTTGGTAACCTTTGGGGTGACCTTTGGTGACTTTTGGGGTGAACGTTGGTGACCTTTAGGATGACTTTTGGTGACCTTTGGTGAGCTTTAGGGTGACCTTTGGTGACCTTTGAGGTGAACTTTGGTGACCTTTGGGGTGACCTTTGGTGACCTTTGGGGTGACCTTTGGTGACCTTTGGGGTGACCTTTGGTGACCTTTGGTGACCTTTGGTGACCTTTGGGGTGACCTTCGGTGACCTTTGGGGTGACCTTTGGTGACCTTTGGTGACCTTTGGTGACCTTTGGGGTGACCTTTGGTGACCTTTGGGGTGACCTTTGGTGACCTTTGGTGATCTTTGGGGTGACCTTTGGTGACCTTTGGGGTGACCTTTGGTGACCTTTGGTGACCTTTGGGGTTACCTTTGGTGACCTTTGGTGACCTTTGGGTGACCTTTGGTGACCTTTGGTGACCTTTGGTGACCTTTGGTGACCTTTGGTGACCTTTGGGGTGACCTTTGGTGACCTTTGGTGACCTTTGGTGACCTTTGGTAACCTTTGGTGACCTTTGGGGTGACCTTTGGTGACCTTTGGGGTGACCTTTGGTGACCTTTGGTGACCTTTGGTGACCTTTGGTGACCTTTGGGGTGACCTTTGGTGACCTTTGGGGTGACCTTTGGTGACCTTTGGTAACCTTTGGCGACCTTTGGTGACCTTTGGGATGACCTTTGGTGACCTTTGGTGACCTTTGGTGACCTTTGAGGTGATTTTTGGTGACCTTTGGGATGACCTTTGGTGACCTTTGAGGTGACCTTTGGTGACCTTTGGTGACCTTTGGGGTGACCTTTGGTGACTTTTGGTGACCTTTGGGGTGACCTTTGGTGACCTTTGGTGACCTTTGGGGTGACCTTTGGGGTGACCTTTGGTGACCTTTGAGGTGACCTTTGGTGACCTTTGGGGTGACCTTTGGTGACCTTTGGTGACCTTTGGGGTGACCTTTGGTGACCTTTGGGGTAACCTTTGGTGTCCTTTGGTGACCTTTGGGGTGACTTTTGATGACCTTTGGGGTGACCTTTGGTGACCTTTGGGGTGACCTTTGGTGACCTTTGGTGACCTTTGGTGACCTTTGGTGACCTTTGGGGTGACCTTTGGTGACCTTTGGGGTGACCTTTGGTGACCTTTGGTGACCTTTGGTGACCTTTGGGGTGACCTTTGGTGACCTTTGGTGACCATTGGGGTGACCTTTGGTGACCTTTGGGGTGACCTTTGGTGACCTTTGGGGTAACCTTTGGTGACCTTTGGTGACCTTTGGGGTGACCTTTGGTGATCTTTGGGGTGACCGTTGGTGACCTTTGGGGTGACCTTTGGTGACCTTTGGTGACCTTTGGGGTGACCTTTGGTGACCTTTGGTGACCTTTGGTGACTTTTGGTGACCTTTGGTGATCTTTGGTGACCTTTGGTGACCTTTGGGGTGACCTTTGGTGACCTTTGGTGATCTTTGGTGACCTTTGGTGACCTTTGGGGTGACCTTTGGTGACCTTTGGGGTGCCCTTTGGTGACCTTTGGTGACCTTTGGTGACCTTTGGTGACCTTTGGGGTGACCTTTGGTGACCTTTGGTGACCTTTGGTGACCTTTGGTGACCTTTGGGGTGACCTTTGGTGACCTTTGGGATGACCTTTGGTGACCTTTGGTGACCTTTGGTGACCTTTGGTGACTTTTGGGGTGACCTTTGGTGACCTTTGATGACCTTTGGGGTGACATTTGGTGACCTTTGAGGTGACGTTTGGTGACCTTTGGGGTGACCTTTGGTGACCTTTGGGGTGACCTTTGGTGCCCTTTGGGGTGACCTTTGGTGACCTTTGGTGACCTTTGGTGACCTTTGGTGACCTTGGGGGTGACCTTTGGTGACCTTTGGTGACCTTTGGGGTGACCTTTGGTGACCTTTGGGGTGACCTTTGGTGACCTTTGGGGTGACCTTTGGTGACCTTTGGTGACCTTTGGTGACCTTTGATGACCTTTGGGGTGACCTTTGGTGACCTTTGGGGTGACCTTTGGTGACCTTTGGTGACCTTTGGTGACCTTTGGGGTGACCTTTGGTGACCTTTGGGGTGACCTTTGGTGACCTTTGGTGACCTTTGGGGTGACCTTTGGTGACCTTTGGTGACCTTTGGGGTGACCTTTGGGGTGACCTTTGGTGACCTTTGAGGTGACCTTTGGTGACCTTTGGTGACCTTTGGTGACCTTTGGTGACCTTTGGGGTAACCTTTGGTGACCTTTGGGGTGACCTTTGGGGTGACTTTTGGTGACCTTTGGGGTGACCTTTGCTGACCTTTGGGATGACCTTTGGTGACCTTTGGTGACCTTTGGTGACCTTTGGTGACCGTTGGGGTCACCTTTGGTGACCTTTGGTGACCTTTGGTGACCTTTGGTAACCTTTGGTGACCTTTGGGGTGACCTTTGGTGACCTTTGGTGACCTTTGGGGTAACCTTTGGTGACCTTTGGTGACCTTTGGTGACCTTTGGGGTGACCTTTGGTGACCTTTGGTGAGCTTTGGTTACCTTTGGTAACCTTTGGGGTGACCTTTGGTGACTTTTGGGGTGAACGTTGGTGACCTTTAGGATGACTTTTGGTGACCTTTGGTGAGCTTTAGGGTGACCTTTGGTGACCTTTGAGGTGAACTTTGGTGACCTTTGGGGTGACCTTTGGTGACCTTTGGGGTGACCTTTGGTGACCTTTGGGGTGACCTTTGGTGACCTTTGGTGACCTTTGGTGACCTTTGGGGTGACCTTCGGTGACCTTTGGGGTGACCTTTGGTGACCTTTGGTGACCTTTGGTGACCTTTGGGGTGACCTTTGGTGACCTTTGGGGTGACCTTTGGTGACCTTTGGTGATCTTTGGGGTGACCTTTGGTGACCTTTGGGGTGACCTTTGGTGACCTTTGGTGACCTTTGGGGTTACCTTTGGTGACCTTTGGTGACCTTTGGGTGACCTTTGGTGACCTTTGGTGACCTTTGGTGACCTTTGGTGACCTTTGGTGACCTTTGGGGTGACCTTTGGTGACCTTTGGTGACCTTTGGTGACCTTTGGTAACCTTTGGTGACCTTTGGGGTGACCTTTGGTGACCTTTGGGGTGACCTTTGGTGACCTTTGGTGACCTTTGGTGACCTTTGGTGACCTTTGGGGTGACCTTTGGTGACCTTTGGGATGACCTTTGGTGACCTTTGGGGTGACCTTTGGTGACCTTTGGGGTGACCTTTGGTGACCTTTGGGGTGACCTTTTGGTGACCTTTGGTGACCTTTGGTGACCTTTGGTGACCGTTGGGGTGACCTTTGGTGACCTTTGGTGACCTTTGGTGACCTTTGGGGTGACCTTTGGTGACCTTTGGGGTGACCTTTGGTGACCTTTGGGGTGGTGACCTTTGGTGACCTTTGGGGTGACCTTTGGTGACCTTTGGGGTGACCTTTGGTGACCTTTGGTGACCTTTGGTGAAATTTGGTGACCTTTGGGGTGACCTTTGGTGACCTTTGGTGAGCTTTGGTTACCTTTGGTGACCTTTGGGGTGACCTTTGGTGACCTTTGGGGTGACCTTTGGTGACCTTTGGTGGCCTTTGGTGACCTTTGGGGTGACCGTTGGTGACCTTTAGGATGACTTTTGGTGACCTTTGGTGACCTTTGGGGTGACCTTTGGTGACCTTTGGGGTGACCTTTGGTGACCTTTGGTGACCTTTGGTGACCTTTGGTGACCTTTGGGGTGACCTTTGGTGACCTTTGGTGACCTTTGGGGTGACCTTTGGTGAGCTTTGGTGACCTTTGGGGTGACCTTTGGTGAACCTTTGGTGACCTTTGGTGACCTTTGGTGACCTTTGGTGACCTTTGGTGACCTTTGGTGACCTTTGGGGTGACCTTTGGTGACCTTTGGTGAGCTTTGGTGACCTTTGGTGACCTTTGGGGTGACCTTTGGTGACCTTTGGGGTGACCTTTGGTGACCTTTGGTGACCTTTGGGGTGACCTTTGGTGACCTTTGGGATGACCTTTGGTGACCTTTGGGGTGACCTTAGGTGACCTTTGGGGTGACCTTTGGTGACCTTTGGGGTGACCTTTGGTGACCTTTGGTGACCTTTGGTGACCTTTGGTGACCTTTGAGGTGACCTTTGGTGACCTTTGGGGTGACCTTTGGTGACCTTTGGGGTGACCTATGGTGACCTTTGGGGTGACCCTTGGTGACCTTTGGGGTGACCTTTGGTGACCTTTGGTGACCTTTGGTGACCTTTGGTGACCTTTGGGGTGACCTTTGGTGACCTTTGGTGACCTTTGGGGTGACCTTTGGTGACCTTTGGTGACCTTTGGGGTGACCTTTGGTGACCTTTGGGGTGACCTTTGGTGACCTTTGGTGACCTTTGGGGTGACCCTTGGTGACCTTTGGGGTGACCTTTGGTGACCTTTGGGGTAACCTTTGGTGACCTTTGGTGACCTTAGGTGACCTTTGGTGACCTTTGGGGTGACCTTTGGTGACCTTTGGTGACCTTTGGTGACCTTTGGTGACCTTTGGGGTGACCTTTGGTGACCTTTGGGGTGACCTTTTGGTGACCTTTGGGGTGACCTTTGGTGACCTTTGATGACCTTTGGGGTGATCTTTGGTGACCTTTGGTGACCTTTGGTGACCTTTGGTGACCTTTGGGGTGACCTTTGGTGACCTTTGGTGAGCTTTGGTGACCTTTGGTGACCTTTGGGGTGACCTTTTGTGACCTTTGGGGTGACCTTTGGTGACCTTTGGTGACTTTTGGTGACCTTTGGGGTGACCTTTGGTGACCTTTGGTGACCTTTGGGGTGACCTTTGGTGACCTTTGGGGAGACCTTTGGTGACCTTTGGGGTGACCTTTGGTGACCTTTGGTGACGACCTTTGGTGACCTTTGGGGTGACCTTTGGTGACCTTTGGGGTGACCTTTGGTGAACTTTGGTGACCTTTGGTGACCTTTGGTGACCTTTGGGGTGACCTTTGGTGACCTTTGGTGACCTTTGGGATGACCTTTGGTGACCTTTGAGGTGACCTTTGGTGACCTTTGGGGTGACCTTTGGTGACCTTTGGGGTAACCTTTGGTGACCTTTGGGGTGACCTTTGGTGACCTTTGGGGTGACCTTTGGTGACCTTTGGGGTGACCTTTGGTGACCTTTGGTGACCTTTGGGGTGACCTTTGGTGACCTTTGGTAACCTTTGGGGTGACCTTTGGTGACCTTTGGGGTGACCTTTGGTGACCTTTGGGGTGACCTTTGGTGACCTTTGGTGACCTTTGGTGACCTTTGATGACCTTTGGCGTGACCTTTGGTGACCTTTGGGGTGACCTTTGGTGACCTTTGGTGACCTTTGGTGACCTTTGGGGTGACCTTTGGTGACCTTTGGGTTACCTTTGGTGACCTTTGGTGACTTTTGGGGTGACCTTTGGTGACCTTTGGTGACCTTTGGGGTGACCTTTGGGGTGACCTTTGGTGACCTTTGAGGTGACCTTTGGTGACCTTTGGGGTGACCTTTGGTGACCTTTGGTGGCCTTTGGTGACCTTTGGGGTGACCTTTGCTGACCTTTGGGGTGACCTTTGGTGCCCTTTGGTGACCTTTGGGGTGACTTTTGATGACCTTTGGGGTGAACTTTGGTGACCTTTGGGGTGACCTTTGGTGACCTTTGGTGACCTTTGGTGACCTTTGGTGACCTTTGGGGTGACCTTTGGTGACCTTTGGGGTGACCTTTGGTGACATTTGGTGACCTTTGGTGACCTTTGGTGACCTTTGGTGACCTTTGGGGTGACCTTTGGTGACCTTTGGTGACCTTTGGTGACCTTTGGTGACCTTTGGGGTGACCTTTGGTGACCTTTGGGGTGACCTTTGGTGACATTTGGTGACCTTTGGTGACCTTTGGTGACCTTTGGTGACCTTTGGTGACCTTTGGGGTGACCTTTGGTGACCTTTGGTGACCTTTAGTGACCTTTGGTGACCTTTGGTGACCTTTGGTGACCTTTGGTGACCTTTGTTGACCTTTGGGGTGACCTTTGGTGACCTTTGGTGACCTTTGGGATGACCTTTGGTGACCTTTGAGGTGACCTTTGGTGACCTTTGGGGTGACCTTTGGTGACCTTTGGGGTAACCTTTGGTGACCTTTGGTGACCTTTGGTGACCTTTGGTGACCTTTGGGGTGACTTTTGGTGACCTTTGGTAACCTTTGGGGTGACCTTTGGTGACCTTTGGGGTGACCTTTGGTGACCTTTGGGGTGACCTTTGGTGACCTTTGGTGACTTTTGGTGACCTTTGATGACCTTTGGCGTGACCTTTGGTGACCTTTGGGGTGACCTTTGGTGACCTTTGGTGACCTTTGGTGACCTTTGGGGTGACCTTTGGTGACCTTTGGGTTACCTTTGGTGACCTTTGGTGACCTTTGGGAAGACCTTTGGTGACCTTTGGTGACCTTTGGGGTGACCTTTGGGGTGACCTTTGGTGACCTTTGAGGTGACCTTTGGTGACCTTTGGGGTGACCTTTGGTGACCTTTGGTGGCCTTTGGTGACCTTTGGGGTGACCTTTGGTGACCTTTGGGGTGACCTTTGGTGCCCTTTGGTGACCTTTGGGGTGACTTTTGATGACCTTTGGGGTGAACTTTGGTGACCTTTGGGGTGACCTTTGGTGACCTTTGGTGACCTTTGGTGACCTTTGGTGACCTTTGGGGTGACCTTTGGTGACCTTTGGGGTGACCTTTAATAACGTAATATGCGCTTCTATAAGAGAATTAAAAAAGATAATACCACATAAAAAGAAAAAGATTATCAGCGAAAACACAAAAGTGCTGATGAACACGAGAAGACAACTGGCTAAAGAAAATAAAAGAGCAACAGAAGAATACTCAAAAATCAATAAAGAAATTAGACGATCTATAAGACAAGACAGAATAAAAACACAAGAACAATTAGTGAAGGAAGTGATCGAACAAAATAAAGGAATGCAATGTCTGAGACAACAAATGGGAAGGAAACAGACCTACGCCCTTCGCAACAAAGATGGAACTATCATTCACGATAGAGATGAAATTTTAAAAATTGTGGAAGCATTTTATACTGAACTATACGAGTCAAAGATCTCAGACTACGTAGAAAACGATTTGCCAGCTCAAAAAGTTCAAAATGTTGGATCAGAGGAACAACACGAAATAACCGTTGAAGAAATAAGAAAAGCATTAAGAGAAATGAAATCCAACAAAGCCACGGGAGACGACGACATATCAGTGGATATGATTCGAGAAGGAGGTAAAAAGTTGCTAACAACAATTGCAAGTTTGCTAAATATGTGCCTTAAAACCTGCGAAATACCTAAATCGTGGAAGAATGCCAACGTGATAATGTTATATAAGAAGGGAGATAATACAAAACTGGAAAACTATAGACCTATCAGCCTATTATCACATATCTATAAATTACTGACAAAAATACTAACTAATAGGCTGACAAACAAGTTAGACGATTATCAACCAAGAGAACAAGCAGGCTTCAGGAAAAATTATAGCACTAGAGATCATCTACTCACACTGAAGATTATTATCGAAAAATCTAATGAATATGGTTTTCCCTTATATTTAGCATTTATTGATTACGAAAAGGCATTCGATAGCATCGAACAATGGGCTATATATAAAGCACTGACCAATAGTAGAATAGACTACAGATACCAACAACTCATTAAGCAAATGAACGAAGGGGCTACAGCAACGTACATTCTACACGATCAGACGAAACCTATCCCTCTTAAACGAGGAGTAAGACAGGGAGATACATTGTCACCGAAACTCTTTACATTGGCCCTTGAGGATGTTTTTAAGAAAATAAATTGGAAAGGGAAAGGTCTAAACATAAATGGAGAGCAATTAACAAACTTACGATACGCTGACGACATTGTTCTCCTAGCACAAAACATAGACGACCTTCAAGAAATGATCACAGACCTCCATGAAGCATCCGGTAATGTGGGACTAAAACTGAATTTAAATAAAACTAAGGTGATGTACGACGAACCAGCAACACCAATAAGAATAGGAGACACAGAAATAGAAATAGTAAAAAATTTTGTTTATCTTGGGCAGAGGTTTGAGCTAGATAGAACCAGTCAAAAAAATGAAATAAAACGGCGAATCAGATTAGCATGGGTGGCTTTCGGAAAATTGTCCTTCATTCTCCGAAAAAGAAATATAGCTCAACATCTTAAAACGCGATTATTTGAACAATGCATTCTACCAGTATTAACATATGGCGCGGAAAACTGGACAACCACTAAATATAACATCGAAACAATAAGAATTGCTCAAAGAAGTATGGAAAGAGCCATGGTGAACCTGACAAGACGAGACAAAATTAGAAACGAAACACTCAGAGCAATCACCAAAGTAACGGATGTTGGTGTTAAAGTCGCACGCCTCAAATGGAGTTATGCTGGCCATGTAGCAAGGAGCGACACATTTCGGTGGAACCGTAAAATTTTAGACTGGAGGCCCTATGAACATAAGAGAGGCAGAGGGAGGCCACCAATGCGCTGGTATGACGATTTTAAAAGAATAGCTGGGTTAGCATGGATCCGAACAGCACAAAACCGGGAACGATGGAGGGAATTAGAGAAGGCCTATGTTCAAGAATGGACCTAAAAAGAGGCTTATGAAGAAGAAGATGCTTATTTTTACATTTTAACACTCTATATAATTGCATTCTACGTATTTTAATACCCGGTGTTTTAAATGACTTTTTCCAAATAAGTATTTGATATTAACCATCTTTCATTTTAATTCAAATAATCTTTGCATCATATTATAGTCTCTTCCTGTGTCTTTTCCAATTACATGTGTTAATAATTCTATTTTAAAATACATAAATTCATTTTTATTATAATATGGAAATATTTTGAATCATTTCAATAATATGTACAATGATAAATCCTCATACCAAAACCATTATAATGCCTACTCCTGCTCTTTTATGTTTATTGTTTCCACTGTATATTAATATGTAGCCAGGGTATGATAAGTTTCCTTTGCCTTTCTTTTTGGTTTCGGACAGAGCGCAGATGTCTATGTTGTGTTCTTCCAGCTCCAGCAGTAGCTCTTGATCTTTTGTAATCCATATCTTGATGTTCCAGCAGGCGCATCTAAGTATGTTTTTCTTTCACAATCTTTTATTTTGTTGTCTTGCTGATTCTTTTGTAGTTCTATTCGTTATCCATTTTCGTGCGGGGATCGTCATCGTATTAGCCGTCCAATTCCGATGCATAATATTGGTTCTGTGAGCAACTTTAGTATTAACTCTCCCCATTAGGTTGCTAGCCTTGTTGAGAAGAGTGTCTTTTGGTCCACGGCTGCTTATTGTGGATATTCATAGCAATGTCTCCAGGACTTTCCCCATCCGCCACCTAGGGGACGCGCTCCCTAGGAGTGAGGTCTCCCGAGAGAATTACAAAACCAAACTGTTCTCTAAATGCCATTTTTGGCAGTAGTCTATTACGCATACGGACAACTCGACACGGCCAACTCGACGCGGAAAAGTCGACGCGGCCAACTCGATACGGACCCAACTCGATCCGAGCCCAACTCGACGGCATGAATTATTAGTACAGTATTTTGAATGAAAAAAACAAAGCATAACGGTAATTAATTTTTACCTAAAAAAAAACAAATAAATAACCGGATCTAGGAAAGACAATTTACCGAGGGAAAATTTACCAGAAGGAAAGATTATCAAAAATTATGGTATGGATAGTATGTGTAACTTAATTTACATAATCTGTTTTTTAATATTTAATATAGCTCTATATGACAAAGTGTATTCTTTTTACTGAATCACAATTTATTGGAAGGGCGATGTTTAACTACTGCTAATCTCTTTAAATATTACAAAAAATGATTTGTATAAAATCACAACCAATTCAAGTGATATATTAAAGCGGCCGCAATGCAGCAGCTTATAGTCACAAAAAGTATTTACAATAATATGTACAGTGTTGAATTTTGTTTTGTTTTGTTAAAAATTTAACAAATAAGAATTTTTTTAAATTGTTGTTTGCAGTCACAAAAAATATTTGCAATGATATATGTACAGTGTTTACAAATATATGCTTTTACGATTTGTTAAACATTTAACAAATCAGATTTTTTTTCACACTTCCTAAAGTCAAAACATATTTACAATTATATGCACAGTGTTTAATTTTTTTATAATATAAGTGAGGAAAATATTTAAATTTTAAAATTTATATTTTTATCCACAATTAACATTATCCAATAAATATTTAATACTAAACGATGCAGAAAATTATTCCCTTTAATTTTGTAGCACTATAATTGTTTCCATAAAATTGGTGAGCAGGAATATGCATAACTGTGATAAGCCATGTAAATTGCCAATGTTCAAAGGTATGACCAACCACGCGGTATAGCTATATTAAACATTAAAAGGCAGATTATTTCAATTACTCCTACACATGCTATTTATACCATAATTTTCGATAAACTTTACCTTCGGTAACTTGTCTTTCCTAGATCCGGTAATTTTTTGTTTATATTTACGTAAAAATTAATGATCGTTATGTTTTTTTATCATCCAACATACTGTACTAATAATTCGTGGCGTCGAGTTGTCCCGTGTCGAGTTAGGCTCGGATCGAGTTGGGTTCGCGTCGAGTTGGCCGCGTCGAGTTGTCCTAAATCGAGTCTATTAAGATGTGTTTTATCGGACTTTTTCCACTGTCTAGGGCAGTGGTCGCCAACCTCTTCAATGTGTTGAGCTACTTGTTAATTTTGGAATAAACAGCGAGCTACCCACACGGAAGCCACGTAACGCAACGTAAATGAAATAATCCACAGTTAATTTATCATTATATGTATTTATTTTACTATTTATTTAACTGGTAATACATAATACATAGGTACTAATAATAACTACATTCCTACCTACCAAACGAAGTTGTTTGAAAAATAAACACAAACTTTTATCCAGCCACAACGGCATGTCACGTAAGATTTAAAAATAGTTAATAATAACAACAAAAAAGTAACGCACTATCATGAACATAAACATTGAAAAATAAAAAAGCACGTTCAATGAGAAGGCTGACACTCAGACTCATCGATAATTTTTTTAATGTTTGCAGTATAATTTGATACAGCCATTCGAATACAATTATCCAAATGTTCATCTGTAAGTCGATTGCGATATTTGTTCTTAATAAACTTCATATTGGAAAAAGAAGATTCACACAAATAGGTTGAACTGAATAATGCTTTCACTTTCAAGGCAACACGGCATAGAACTGAATATTTGTCTTTACTTACAATAGGCCAGATACATTTGGTACTTGAGACTAACGATTTTAAGGCTAAATCATTTTGAAAATCAATTACTTCCATTTCTGTTGCAGCGATGTCTTCGCCAAAGTTCTGCATAACACAAGTTGCAAACTGTTGGATATCAATTTCCATAAAGGGTGAAACAACAAACTGCGCTACTAAAGCCATTTCGTTGAAATCCTTAAAACGATTTTTGAAGTTATTCTTCAGGGTAGAAACTATTTCTACATGATATTTGCTGTCATAGGGTTCTAATGGATTTTGAGATATTTTTTCTGAAAGAATAGGAAAATGCTTGGCATCGCTGTTAATTAGGTTTTGTTCCCAAAACTCCAGCTTTTTGATAAATGCTTTTATATCAGAAATCATTTCTGCTAGTTCTTTGTCTCTCCCCTGAAGCTGCAAATTAAGTTCGTTTAATTTCTCGGTAATGTCCACGAGAAAACCAAAATCTCTAAGCCAGATTGAATTTTCTAGTTCCGGAGTCGGTTCATCGCGTTTTTTGAAAAATTGAACTATGCCAGATAGGACATCATTAAAACGTTTCAGCACCCGTCCTCTACTTAACCATCGGACTTCAGAGTGAAGGAGTAGGTCCCCGTATTGACAGTCAACTTCATCGGCCAAGGTTTTGAATAATCTTCTTTGTAACGCTTGAGCTCTAATCTTGTTCACAATTTTTACCACCAGTTTCATAACGTTGTTTAGTTTCAGGAAATTTCCACATAATGCTTCCTGATGGATAATGCAGTGGTAAGAGAGAAATTGCGGAAAAGTTTCATCTTTACGACATAACGCCACCAGACCCTTATCAAAACCCACCATAGCTGGAGCGCCATCGGTTGTCAAGCCTACCATTTTCGATATTGGAACTTTCTCGGAAGAAATAATATTTTTTAAATGAGAAAACAACTCCTGTCCAGTAGTGTGTCCTTTCAGTGGAATAAACTTCAAAAGATCTTCTTTAATCGTAAAATCACTAAAAACCATCCTGACGAACACGGCCATCTGGACAGTGTCAACGACATCTGTTGATTCATCCAGTTGAAGTGAAAAATAAACACAGTTATCTAAGTCAGTTCTTAACTGTAAAAAAATATCATTGCTCATTACTTCTACACGTCTCATCACTGTATTAGCAGAAAGTTGCATAGATTTTATAGCTGAAACTATCTCGTCTTTGTTTCTAAAGTTGGCAAATAACGAGTCAGCAGCTTCTAAAAACGCCTGTTTTATCATTTCCCCGTCTTCATAAGGTTTCTTTTTTTGTGCAATTATCTGGGACACACGGTACGATGCTTCAGTTGCAGCCTTATTTTTGTCGATTGTTCTTAAAAATATTGATTGTTGTCCAATTAACTGCTTTTTTAACTGTTTCAGTTTCTCCTTTCTGGCGGCAGAATGTAGTGGGAATGATTTTTCAAAATTAGAATGTACAGTTTTATGATGTCTCTCAATATTTCCTTTTTTAGCAACGGAGACCGAAGTATTACATAACAAACACACATTTTTATCTTTAACTTCTGTAAAAAAGTATTGTTCTTCCCATTCCGAATGAAAGTGGTATGTCTTTACCTTCTTACAACTGCTTGCCATAATATTATTTTTTGTTGTTCACTACTAACCCAACCGCTGGACGTTGGTTACGCGTTCAGTTTTAAACTAAGCGCAATGTCGCCGCGCCGTGCGTATTTATCCCGTTCAAAGCAATCCAGATCGTTCTCGAACACTAACGCACTGGTCCGGCTGGTCGGTTCTAGCCGATTCTAGCCGATTCTAGCTTGATGGCGTCAGCGGCAGATCGCTCGCCGCAACGTTGCCGCTGTTTATGTTTAATATTATGACAATTAGATTTTTTTGTGGAATTTTAGGAAGCTTCACTGATTTTGTATTTTTTAAATTAAAATCGTTGTGAGAGCTACCAGAATTGCCCCCGCGAGCTACCGGTAGCTCGCGATCGACAGGTTGGCGACCACTGGTCTAGGGGGTATATCACACGACGTTTCGGGAGTTTTGATCTACTCTCGTCTTCAGGTGTTCCTGGCTCCCGAAACGTCGTGTGATATACACCCTAGACAGTGGAAAAAGTCCGATAAAACACATAAAAATCAAACTATTAAATTACAGAAACGATTACCATAAATTATCCCAAGGATCTAGAGAATTTTTAATTCAAACGAATTTCACTTACTACAAAGCATTCCGATAAATTATAGTAAGATGCATATTTAATTCATAAATACATTATACAGCATCTAAATTTCATTTAACAAATCAAAAATAGTTGTACAGTATATTTTCAAAGTGTTGGATCTCCCACACCTCCATATCATTTCCAATCTGACAAGGAATTTTATGAAGAAACTAAAAAATTAATAAGTACTTATATTACGATAATTACGTGGTACCAATTTTACCTATGATGGCAAAGCACTTGAAATAAGAAGCACGCCCTGTTTTTAATTTAAGATCTGAAATTAGTAAAAATCTACGCACCTTAACAAAATATACAGAGTGATTCAAAAGATATGGTTCAAACCTAAGGGTGTGTGATGTGCAGTGATACAAGAAGTAAAAATGTTAATAAACCCATGTCTTATTTCCAACTGGTACCTAGTTACAGAGGATTTCTTCCGCTCGTTAAAAAAAGTCTCGTCGTTTACTAGAGGGAGCAATTCTATTTTCGAAAATAAGCACGAAAATACTGAGTTAGAGTAAAACAGCAAGCAAGTAATTCAGACTAACATATCAAAGAGACAAAGCGAGAAGAAAATGAGGAAAAAGAAAATAGTATATTATGATACTAGTGTATACGTGCTACGAGTTTAAGAGCACGACGCAAAGCGGAGTGCTTTTAACGTCGCTAGTGCTTTAATGGCACTTGTACAGGTGTATCATACGCTATTTTTTCTACGATCGTAACAGAAATATAAAAACTTAGTTCGGTGACACTTTTTCCGTTACATTGTGTTAGATATTCTAATTTACGACAAAGCGTGTTTTAATATAGTATTAATTACGCCACCAATGGCAACGTGAGAAGAAGACGTAATTCGGGCGCTAATATTAAGAGTGCTACAAACGTCACTTTTGACACTAGAAACTGTGCAAAAAGCGAAAACCATCAGTTAAAATATGGGAAGACATTTACGAGGGATTATTAAAGATTAAAGATACAATGATGTTCACACAATACACAAAGAAATGAAATTATTAAGCAAATTAAAAATCGAAAGTTTGATTAAAATATCAACAAAAATACTGTACAAATAACGACTTAACCAAAAGTTGAAACGCCCCACAGAAGAAAATAGAATAGAAGAACTATATAAAAAAACTCAGCGAAAAATACTAGAAGCAATGAACGACACACTGGGGGAAAGGAACGAAAACGATAAAAACAATGATATGTCTATTGGTGGAAGAGGCATATAGGTACGTTATCAAGAAGAAGAAAGAATTATCAAAAATGGTTGCCAACAAAAGAAAACGTGGATAAACAAGCATATCGACAAATTAGTAGAGAAGCGAATAAAAAAAAATAAACACAAACTTGGAAAGTTATCAAGAGTCCAAGAACAAACAAGCAAGAAAGAAATACATTACAGGGTATTGAAGTTAAACAGTGGGAACTTTATAAAGAAGATTCGCTAACGGGAAAGAGAAAAGAGTTTATGAGTAGATAACCAAAGACAGAATACAAGACAATATGGAGCCTTCGAAACTCCAGGCCCAGGAGGTGTAAAATTATAGAATTTACCCAGTGTGCACAAACACTTTGAAACATAACGTTGGACCAAGTGTTATATTAACGTTGAAATGACACGAAAATCAACCAGGTTTTCTACATTATGTGGTTGATTCTACGCAGGCGCGTAGGAGCGTTTTCTAGACTGCGGGGGCCATTGTATTTTCAATAAAGACTTCTAACTTGATCCATTAATACGAGCTATAATATTTCTGATTTCCCGATTATCAACTTTTAGTTTAATACTATAATAGTATACTTCAGTCACTGGTTACTTAATAAGTACTATTTTATTTAAAAAAACACTACCATAAAAAATTAATTAAACAATGAACAATGTTTATTATCAGATTTTCACATAAGCAAAGAATACACATGAATAAGCAGACTTAAATGAGTACCTATACAACTAGTTTTCAAAAAATAAAAAGGGTGTAAATAAAGATTAGAAATATCATAAATGTATATAAAACACAAATACAAAAATAAATGCAATTAAGAAACTATCATTTAGGAATCTGTACCAAAAACAGAAATTCTGTTGGTAAAGCACCTACGAAATTGTTTACAAGATCGTCTAGCTCTAGATCTACATGTTCTACTTCCTTTACAGTGTCCGCCAAAAAGTCGGCGTAATATGGGAAACATTTTTATTTTTGATTTTTCAAAAGAACTTCTTACGTCAAAAATTTGTGCTTATCTAAAAACCTATTTAGCCCCTATCATATATACCGAGCGATTTTTACTTATTTAGAAAATGGAATTTTTCGAAATTATCAAAATCTAAAAAGTGCTATTTTTCGGAAATTAAGTAGATTTCAATGAGATTTTTTTAGAATCTGTTATTTTTAGTTAACTGAACAATCTCAAGGCCAGAAAACACCTATTTTTTTAAACTTTAGCTAAAAATTAATTTTTCAATCTTTAAAATATTTTTAAAAAATTTCAGATACCAAGACTTAATATTAAAATTCAATTTTTTTATGTGAACACTTTAAAGATTTATAATTGGAAAAAATAATATAAAATGTTAACTACTTCTTTAGATTCTTTATTATTTACCAAAAAGAATGTTTGCATAATTTTTACGTCTTTTATGCAAGGTGCTTTTTAGGAGAAATATTTCTCAATTCTAATTAATATCTATTTAAATAATAAATAAATAAACGTTTATTTAGCACTTGGCTAGCTTAAACTAATTACATAAAGAATGCTAATATTATTGAAAAAAATAGTTCAGTTTCTTAAGTAAACATTAAGATTCTTGCTAAAAGTTTTCAGACTATTTGCATTTTTTACCCATTCGGGTAGAGAGTTGTACGAGCGAATCCCACTATAAAACAATGATTTTTGAAGCGCTGTTGTTCTTATCCTAGGGATATTAAAATGATGATTCGATCTTAAATTGTGATCGTGAAAGTTTTCACGAGTTACAAGGTATGATTTCAAATACGCCGGCTGTAAGTTATGTTCAATCTTGTAGATTAAAATGTGATTTGCCCGTTCAATACATTGACCTATATTAAGCCACTTTAACATGTTCAACATATTCTGTATTGGAGTGTATCTATCACAGTTCAATAAGATGCGCATCACTTTATTTTGTTGTACTTGTAGTTTATAAATATTTTCCTCTGTACAAGAAATTAATAACGAGCAAGCATATGAAAAGTGCGGAAAAATTATAGTATTATACACTATCATTTTTGCCCACTGAGACAAACATTTTGAGACACGATAAAAAAATCTTATTGTTTTACCAATTTTCTTACACATATAATCAACATGATTACTAAAAGTTAATTGCGGGTCTAACATAACTCCCAAATACTTAATGCTAGAAACAAAATTAATATCATCTCCATTTATGTTAGTTTATATCCCAGAGCACAATATTTTTGGCACATTATCTTGGAACCAATAACCATACATTTTGTTTTAGAGCTATTTAACTTTAGTTTAGCATAGCCATTCGTATAATATTTGAATTTCCTCGTTTAAAATCTTGGTTATTAGTTCAAAGTCCGTACCAGAAACCGATATTAAAGTGTCATCGACAAATAAATTCACGAATGGTTTCTAGAAACACTAATCTAGTCCTGTTAATGCATTACTGCTACAAAAATCCTGTAAAGGTTCTTTTACAGTTGTCTAAATAAGGAGATTTTTCTTGATTCAATTATATGTTGTAAAAAGTATCCGACAACACCGATTACTTTCTGGAATAGTGAAATTTAATAACGCTCACTCGGCGGCGATAAAAAATAAGACGATTTACAGATGGGGGGTTTTCATTACACTTCAAGTTCATATATGTTCATGTTAGTGGTTATAAGAAATACGTAAAATTACAAATTATGATGAAACTAGAGAAAGATATTTTCGAGGGGGCCAGGCCCCTCTGAAAATTATTTGAGGGGGCCATTGGCCCCCGTGGCCCCCGCGGCTCCTACGCGCCTTTCTACGTCAGCCTGTGGCGATATTTTGACGTTTAAATCGTGAGGTTCCGAATATTTGCGATCCTCATGACAATCTTGATCTCACTTACTGCTGCCCGGAAAAGACCAAGATCTTCGGTTCTTTAACCATGAGATGCGTCTTCGACCAGGTCCTCCCTTTCCGAGTACTCTGCCCTGCAATATCAGCGGAAGTAGGCAGTAGCGTTGTACGTTTCTCATAATATGCATATGCGCCATATGTTGCAGTTTTCTAATTTTGATGGTGTTAGTAATTTCCGTTGGTTTATTCAGTCTTCGTAGAGCTTCTGTATTTGTCACATAATCAACCCAGGAGATTCGTAGTAAACGCTTATACAGCCACATCTCGAAAGCCTCCAGTTTTTTCGTTGTTCCGTCAGCGTCCAGGATTCGGCCCCATATAATAATACAGAAAACACGTAACATGATAATGGTATGATTTTTCTATTTGTGTTTAGATCGTGGTTTTTAAATTCTTTGTGCATTCTCATAAATGTTGCCCTGGCTTTTCAAGTATACATTTGATGTCTACAGAGTAACCCGACTGATCATTGATTGAGGTGTCTAGGTCAGTTATTGAAGTTACTCTCTCAATTAGTTGACTATTTATTGTTAAGGGTTCCGGAGGGATTGTGTTCTTGCTTATGACCATATATTTGGTTTTCTTTACATTTAATTCCAAACCGTACCGCTGACTGGTTGTTGCAATTTTTACCATGTGATCCTGTAGCCCTTGAAGGCTGCACCCGAAAATGACTGTATCGTGCGCATACCTGAAGTTACTGCGGATTCCTCTGTTGACTGAAATACCTTCATTTGTATCATGAAGAGCTTCTTGTATGTTATAATGGGATCCAAAACACGTAAGTTTTCAACATTGTTGCCGACTATTTACCGTGTCTGTTTACATTTGGTTGAGAAGCCGACGTTTTTTGAACGCCATGTTATTGCACAATTTTCATCCATTTGTTAATGTTTTAACGTCGTTGCCTTTTAATAGAAACTGTACGTACTTTACACGTTAAATTGACGTTTTCGACAATTTCAACTTGTTTCTACGTTGAATCAAGGTTTTTTTAATACAAAATATTAACGATAGAAGAAAGTTACTTTTTTCGTTATAGTGCCAGCCCAATAGAATAAGACGGCGACTTCAGTTGATAAGCGAAATCTCGAAATAGATCGGCTATCTGCTTCAACGCTGTTCCAACCAAAGTCGACAGCTGTTTTATATTAAATGGGAACAAAATTAAGCTTAGTGAAACATAGGACATACTACCCACCATATGTTCTTCGAATGTAACATATTCTGCTAGTATTATGTCAAACTGGAATAATAACCACACAACACTGTAACTTACAGATTTCCAGATTTTATCAGCAACACAAATGGCGGCCTAAACAGTGAATCTACATTACCAGACAAAGGGAAACACATGCTTGTCAGCATACTGCGTAACGCGTTTCAATTGGTCGGCACTATCATCTGAGCATGTGAAGGTCATGTCAACGTTTAACATTAACTGCTGGTCTAAAATTTACTGAAAATCAACTACATAAAAACGTAATTATCGCGTTGTTGTTTCAAAGTCATATCGAAGTTAAGAGTTGTTTACTGATCTGACAAAAGTAAAGTTCAGTGTGCTTTATTTCATATGTAGAGGTACGGCCAGAGACTTGGAGGGCCAGGGCCGCCGAAATATCTCTTTCCGAAACCCAGTCATCTGGTGCACCGTTAACGGCGTACTGGGTGATGTAGTTAGCATCACGCCTTTGACGACTGCCTTACTTTTCCTACTTCATCAACCTTGGTTTAGGTAGCCAATTTTTAAAGCGACTGCGTGGGCTAACCGCCAGTTGCTAGATGTGGGGATTGAACCCCGTACCGTAGCACCGCAGCCGGGCTCCCTAACCTAACCGCTGGGCCAGGTTGGCGCAAACATACTAATCTACGTTTTATATTAACTTTATTTTAACGTAATGTCGAAAATGTTAGGTTTTCATGCTTTTATAAAAGTCATGTCAACGTTTCACATCAACTTCTAGTCTAAAAAGCACTTAAAATCAATGACATCCAAACGTAATGCAAACACGTTATTATCTCGTTATTGTAACAACGTTATATCGACGTTAAGACTCGACTACTAATCGAAAAACGTTTTATATTAACGTTTTTTAACGCAATATGGAAAATGTGACATTTTCGTGTTTTTATAAACGTAATATCAACCACATTTCGGCGTCATATAAACACACTCAATAAACGTCATAACCAACACGTTTAATGAACGAAATAATTACTTATACAGTGAAAAGAATTACTAAAAATCACCGTCTAATTCGGCGTGAGAAAAAGACATTAACTGTTTGACTAAAATTCGACGTTTAATTTTCAACGAATCAAGTGTTCTCAACTATGTCTTTTCGACGTATTTTAACCGTACGTGGAACTTGGATGGGAGTTCCACGGCTGCATCTCTCGGGGCGTCGCGATACGGCTGTCACGGAAATAGTTGGTCCCGGCGGTCATAACAACATCATGACAGTCGTTAGTGGGGTTGGAAGTAGCCATAAATGCACAGCGACACCTATAATTGGCCTAACGGCTATTGGCTGAGTGCGATATAAATAAATAAATATATAAATAAATACTATGTATAAACGGTGGATCAGAAAAAAAAACGAATGCTGCATATACTTGTACTATTGCTATGCTCTTTGAGAATTCTAAATCACCCTTGAGTTTATTTAAAATATTTGTAAAAGGAGTACTAAAAAATTGGTGGAAAAAGTGCGAGTCAATGAGAATAACTGCTGGAGAAAAAAACAGTTACACGCTACAATTTGCCGATGAACAGGTGATACTAGCTGAAAACGAACAAAACGCGCACTACATGTTAAGATTTTAAGAAAACTGGAAGATGAGTATAAGCGATATGACAATCAATTTAAAGAAAACATAGTATCTGATCATGCAGGCAACCAAGAAGATATAAAACTAAGAGCAGATAAAGTTAGAGCAAAGAGTAGTTATAAATACTTAGGCGTGAAAATAACAAATCAACCAGACAGCCAAGATAACATAAGAATAGGTCAAGGTAGAACGGCACTCAGGCAACTGAACAGAGTGTTGTGGAATCGTAAAAACATGTGAGGCATAGAATATAAGACAATAATAGACAGCATAAGCACATACGGTTCCGAACTATGAATACTAAATGAAACACGTAAGCAGAAACTGAAAGCTATGGAAATGGATTGTTGGAGACGGTGTAGACACAGACGTATAGACATTGATGTTGTAGAAACGACCGATGTAAAGCTTGTGATGTGGTACTGTTATGTAGTTGGGTTATTAATTATAATAACAACTACTAAGTAATAGTTATTAATAGATCAATAAGAACACGTTTGGCTTCGTTGACTTTTTCTTGACCGCTCCAGCTCGATATCTTACTTCCAAGCAAGCTAGTCAAAGTTTATAATTTGCTCGATGGGGCTGTTCTCGACGTCAGCTTACAGCGTAATGGCTCTTTAGATATTACCTTGACTTTGTTTTGTTTTTTGACAATATATTGAAAAGTGTTGCGACGTTGCAAATCATTTTCTAATTAGTCGTTTAGTACTACATCGTCTACTCTTTGAATTTCATGTCTTCCCAGACGACATCCCTTAAATGTTACTTTGACCATGTCGACCATTTCATTAATCGCAGGATGAAATAAGAGGGAACTCAGAATCACTGCCTCACTTACGTCTCCATTTTTATTTCTTTTGTCGGCTCTTATCTGCGCAATAGTGTTCGTATTTAGATCCTTAACACTGATTTTTCTTTTAATATATTGCGATATCGTCTAGTTTCACGTTGTCAAATCGACGAAGTAAATCTGCGGTGTTAAATTCTAAGTCTTTTTCGGTGACGTGTCTAATAAGAACGCGGTGACGATCACTGATCTATTTTTACGAAAGCCTTGTATTCTTCATTCAAGGGATGATAGAGTTAAGGTGGCTATGATGTTAGTGATAAGTTTTCATTATCTGTAGTCAGATGAATCCTTTCTTGAATAGAGGTATGGTGGTACTTTTCTTCCAGTCTTGTAGTACCTTTACTTATGATACGACATTAGGCAACTCTTTGTTAGTCTCTCTTCAGTATGATTGTCCATTCTACTATTATGGCTGTGTCGTTCTGTTTCTTAGTTTATTTATTAAGCAGACAATTGTTTCTCTGTGGTTTCATGAAGATGTTCGTTATCGTCGGTATTGTCCTGTTCTTCTTTACCACAGCCGAGTGCCGTAATATTTTCGTGTATGTTTTCAAAGTAATTCACTCAGTTTGTTACGGCGTAGAATTACCTTTAGCGCTAATATTCATATTCCGCGCGTCGGGTTATCAGCTCGGCTGTAGGGTTTTGTTTGGGCGTGACTTGGTATTTGCGAGTCGTGCGAGTCTTCCTTTCGGATTCACGCTGTAATACAGTCAAGATCATTGCGTTTTGTTTCTCCCCTGAGCATTGGGTGCTTTGGTCTTATCTCCTCATATTGAAGATGGTATGCTAGCCCCGATCTAGGACAACTCGACGAGGCCAACTCGACGAGGGCCCAACTCGATCCGAGCCCAACTCGACGCGAGACAACTCGACGCCACGAATTATTAGTACAGTATTTTGGATGATAAAAAAACATAACGGTCATTAATTTTTACGAAAATATAAACAAAAAATAACCCGATCTAGGAAAGACTAGTTACCGAAGGTAAAGTTTATCGAAAATTATGGTATAGACAGTATGTGTAGGAGTAATTTAAATAATCTGCCTTTTAATGTTTAATAGAGCTATATACCTAAGTATATCTTTTTACCGAATCACAATTTGTCGGAAGGACCCAGTTCTGGGCCCCAGTCAAATTCGACGAAATTATAATTTAAACGCTGTACATATTCCTGTAAATACTTTTTGTGACTATAGGCTGCTGCATTGCGGCCGCTTTAATATATCACCTGAATTGGTTGTGATTTTATACAAATCATTGTTTGTAATATTTAAAGCGGCTAGCAGTAATTAAACATCGTCCTTCCAATAAATTGTGATTCGGTAAAAAGATCAATTTTGTCATATAGAGCTATACTAAATATTAAAAGGCAGATTATGTAAATTAAGCTACACATACTATCCATACCATAATTTTCGATAAACTTTCCTTCTGGTAAATTTTCCCTCGGTAAATTGTTTTTCTGACTAATAATTCGTGGCGTCGAGATATCCCGCGTCGAGTTGGACTCGGATCGAGTTGGGTCCGCGTCGAGTTGGCCGCGTCGAGTTTTCCGCGTCGAGTTAGCCGCGTCGAGTTAGCCGCGTCGAGTTGTCCGTATCCGTGCTAGCCCACACCGGCAGGCGAATTTCCGCTGTGTAACGACGTTTTTGGGGTCTTGTCTTCTACACCATTTGGCGGATTATTGCAGCGACTTTGGCTGGAATTCAGCATTGCTTACCAACTATGGGATGAGTTTTGCATCTTTTATTCACGTCATGGCTTATTCAGATTTACTCTAATTGGCGCTATTGGTTTGCAGCCTCTAGTATTTGGGGTAAATAGGATATGGTCAGTTTTCTCGATTGGATCGCTCCTGTGTGGTCGCCTAATTGTTCTTTATGTGCCGGAGTAGAATGGGGCTAGTTATCCCACACCACTTTTAATTGATTAACCCCTTCGGGTATGATGATTCAATTGCGCAATAATTAAATTGCCTGTGGCTTTTTAATAATTAAATTTCCTGGGGCGTCGGCCATTTTGATTTAATCACACGGTTGCTAGGACGCCATTTTGTTTTAAGCGGCCACTTTGCTCTAAGACAAGTAATAAGTAAATCGCTTCCTCTCCCAGTTGCTCGTAGAATCGCAGGAAAAACACTGCTAGATAGAGAAAGAAGCGAGAACATCAGACGAAAATGCAATATAAAAAACATCAACGAGTGGGTGCTAAACAGGAAAAAAGAATGGAACGAGCACATTAACAGAATGACAAACGAACGAGTAGTGAAGATAGCGAGAGACAAATCACCAGCAGGTCACAGAAACCAAGGGCGGCCACGGAAGAGATAGAGCGATAACCTGAACGTGACATAAATAAGCAAGAAACCGAAGAAGGAACAGGCGAAAGCCTAATTAGAAGATGGAAGAAGAAAATATTAAAGCTTTGTATGTAACCAACTTCTGGCTCGAAAAAAATAGAGGAATCACATAAATATAGAATTATATATTACAAGATAAAAATTAAGCTAGATAGTATTAAAACAACTCCTACTAAAAATAAAGAAAAGAAGTTGTAGGACGAGTATTTAAAATTACCTGATCGATTGCTCATAAAACTTCATTTGTAAATTTAAAATCACAAAAACGCACCGCAACTAAATAAACCGATTTGTGTAATAAATTGACAGCGCAGTAAAGTACCTACCGCGCGAATAAATTAAATTTACAGCCCAGTGGCGTATCACACGAATTTTCAAATTAACGTATCAGGGAACCCAACTTTGAGATATGAGTTTTTCTCTTGCCTACCGAGCTAACTTCTGTAATATTAAATTGCAGGTGAATGAATTATAGTAAAGGGCATAATACTGTAATTAACGAACCCAGTAAATACTGCATTATTTTTAATCAGTCTATAAAATTTAACCAATAATTAAAAAGTTGTTTTGGGCTTCTACTAAGAATTACCTTTTATTATAATATCATAATTACATCAAACAGAAGGGGCGAGCATCATTATAGACTTAATGGCAAGCCCAACGTGGAGCTATCATAACCATTACAGTATATATGCCCGAGTAACTCATTAGATAACAGAGACTACTAAATTTATATTTACCGCTTACATCTAGTGTGTTCATGTTTTCACTAGTTAGATAGTGATTTTTCAAATCCACGGATCATTCCTATTGACACGCCCATATCTAACAGTTTATTTAAATCCAGAGGATTTTTAGGTTAATGACATATCCGCGTATTCACTTATTTAAATCTAGGAACTTTTTCTAGTTATATGCACTTACCGCTGACGCAGACGTTCTCAAATCTAGTAACTTTTTTAAATCTAGGGGTTTTATCTAGGTACATGTACTTTCTTATGGAACACCCCAAAAAATACGAATTTGGAACGTGCGAGACGTAACGTTACAGTTAGCACGACAAGGATAAAGAATAGCTTTCAACAAATGCAAGAGAGATAGCATGATTGTGAGAGAGAGTATATGCAAAAACATTTAGCAAGAGAGAAAGAAAGAAAACGTTTAGTGTGTGATATAACGCTATCATTAAATAATTGTGTCTCCAAATTTATATATCTTGTACTGGACCCCTTCTGTGATTTCCAATTACAAAATTTACAATAAATACACAAATGCATCGACATCTTTTTTCGAACTGTTCGCAGAGGATTTACAATACTTTCAAATTATTTAGTTAATACAAATACTTTATATAGACCTGGAGAGCATTGGAATGCTGTGTATATAGATGTGAATGGTCATGGGGAATATTTTGATTCATTTGGACGATCTCCTAGCGGTTATCACTTAAAATTTATACATCAAAACTCAAAAACTTGGTTTTATAACGCCAACATTTTGCAAGATTTTAGCTCTAACGTTTGCGGTCTGTATTGCATAATGTATTTATATTTTATAATAAATAATGTGTCTATGTTAGATTTCCTAAGTTTGTTCGGCGATAATTTAGTTTGTAACAATTATGTACAAAACCTTTACGCACAGTATTTTATCATGTTAAGCATATTCAACGTTATTTAGTTTTTAAATAAAAACAAATATTTTATATTAGAAATATTTAAATGAATAAATATGTATATATATATATATATATATACTAATAAATTAGAAACTATTTTACAATATTTAACTCTTTCATTTCGCATTACGTTACACGACGTGTCGTCTAAAAATCAATCAAGATTTCATAAAGGAAACAATATATTAAAAGCAGACAAAGGGTTGGTATACAATACTTTAAACAGTCTGCATAGTAACAGACATGGAAAGAGAAAGTATTAACCTGTAGCGATAGCTTAGTAGTTAGGGTATAAGCATCACAATGCAAAGGTAGTAGGTTCGAATCCGGCTTGGAACATAAAAGTTTTTTAAATAAAATATGAATTTAGAAAGTGCAACACATAACCTTCCAGTTAGTACGACAAAGATAAATAAATGCAAGAGAGATAGCGTGATTGTGAGAGAGAAAGTGTGTGGCGTGACGTATACAGAGCATCACGTGACTAATTCAAAATCCAAAAATGGCGCGAGCAAAATAAAAATCCAAAACGGTACCAGCATCACGTGGCGAAATCAAAATCCAAAATGGCCGCTTAAAACAAAATGGCGACAATGTAAAATTTAAAGTGGTCGCTTAAAACAAAATGGCGTCCTAGCAACACGTGGAGAAATAAAAATAAAAAATGGCCGCCTTGTAACGACATCAAAATGGCCGACGCTGCAGGTAATTTAATTATTGCGCAATTTAATTATCATAGCCGCAAGGCTTAATCAATTAAAAATGGTGGGGGATAACTAGCCCCATTCTACTTGCCAGCGAGTCAGTTATATCAATGTGACCTTGGCCAAGTCACCATACTATGCAGATGGTTGTTCCTAGAGCTACTTTACTTTCCTGGGAGGAATACAAATCTTTCGTGGAAGCTGGGGGGAACGGTCTCGCCTTTGCAATTTCACTATTACCTAATTGTGTTTGTGACTTTTTGAGTGCAATGCTAATCTCTGCTCAAGTGGCCCATCAGGCCCCCGTGCATGTTACTTTAAATTTCTACGTTGAAACATTTTTGCGGCTATGCGAATTGCTTGTAGATTCGATAGGATTCCTTGAAAAATCTTTGAACGTTACTATTGCTTTTATGTGTTTAATTTTGTAATGTTAACCTCTCACTTTTGTATTTTGCATGACGCGTTTTTACGCAGCCTCCGTAGAGGTCGACCCCCAGGCTTTGCCGGTGCTTAAGTTGTGCAAGTTATATGATATTCAACTTTTAAAATCCGATTTCAACGTTTAACCTTTTTATGCATTATTTTTATTGATTGGACGTAAGTCTGTTTGTAATTTTACATTTTTTCGTTCATTGTTTCTACGAACCGGTGATCCTGCCTATAAGTCGGAACTGTAATGTTTATAATAGTGCGATTATTTTAGCTTGTTGTTTATTGGGTGCACCAGGAGTACTGTAGTAATTACACGTAAATACTCTCTGTACTAGCTATCATACATTGCTATTATATTTGAATATTACACACTGTTACCATGTACTTGTCTGATTTTATTACTGCGACCCTTTTGGCTCGAATTATCTTGCGATTGACTGCACTATGGAGTTTACGAGTTCTGGTTTCTACCTGAGCACATTTGTCGTAAAAAGACCCGTTGGAGCCCTCAGGATTCATTTGTATTTTAGTAATTTTGTGAAGCACTACATGCCGTCTCCGCTGTTTAGCTGTCTAGCCCTCAAATGGGCCCATGCAGGCTCGTGATAACTTAGAAGTAAAGTATATGAGTCAAAATTTGTTATAAGGTTCTTCTTACTGATATTTTTAATATCGATGTTCTCGTTCGTTGTATTCTTTGTGCCTTTTACTACCTTTTATATTGTTTTGTTTCCAAACATACCGTTTTTACATCTCCCTATCGATCTCTCCTAGTACAGCTCTTTTATTACGTATTCTGCTTGGTTTAGATTTTCCCGATCTTTCTTTAGCTTACTGCTTGTCTTTGATTCTGTATTTTACACGCGTTTTATTTTCCTGGTGATCGTTTCGCCCTCAGTATTGTACCATAGTTTGGCGATGGGTTTGATGTTGTCATTAACGGATTGATGGAAAGGTGTTGTTCGAGCCGGTTTGCATAGAGTTTGAGAAGTTGAGTGATTATGTTTGAATTCCCTGTCATTCATACGAAAGAGAAGACGGCAGAAAGAAGAATAGCAAGAGCAACAGGGTGTGGCAGCAGCATAAAACACGTAACCAAATTCAATACCCTGAAAGGGATCAAACACATTACTATGCGGACTACTCTCAAATCACGATATGCGTATTTTACTCGTATGTCGCCTACTAGCCCAAATTAAATACCCGTATCCTGATGCGAGTATTTATTGATTTCCATGTCGTAACTGTCTAATTGTGGCATGCACGTTCAACATTTATACAAAAAACATTTTAACTAGAACATAATTTCCTGTTTTCATAATTTCTTAATACTCAATTTTTTTACTTCCGAAAAATTGTATATTTTAAGTGATAGATGCAAAATATTGTTTTACTACAAAAATACACTTTTACTCTAAAAGCTAAAAGCTTTAGAAGCAAATAATTCAACATTAAATAATATGCTGCGTCGTGCAAGTTCTCGCCCGGTATATGAACGCATCACCAAAGCTATTAAAATTCTTAGATGCAGTTTACAACAAGATTGATAACGGTTCACATAAAACTAGTCTGCTGATCTGTTCATGCAACAGGCGAATTGCTACCACCACGCTCAAGAAAGCTTCAACTGTTAAATTATAGTACAACAGTAGTCGCAAACAACCCCCAACATATAAACTACCACGATGTTCTGTAACCTCCATTTCAAAATTTCTAAGATATAAACTCCTAAAAAACCTGATATTTATACCGTAAATAGCAAAATCACATTTATTACATGGTTTTTTAAATTTATTTTCTTATGTATCTCTTTATTGTTTGAGTTCCCATTTATTACTGTTACATTTAATTATTTCAATTCTTCAGATGCCCATTATTTAGCTATAGATGGTCGGCCATATATTTAATTTATCTGTGTCAATTTTTACGATAATTGTTGTTGTATTCGGACTTGCACAATCTATTGCTTTGCAACTTCGCTTGGTTTCGAACACTTTTTGAAAATATTTCTGCTAGTTAGCCAACGTCCCTGGAGATACTTTAGTTCTCTCACATACAGTTGTCTTAAAGGGTAATTATTTTCCGAGCTTCTCTTGCTCTTGTACTTTGTACGATATTATTTTTAAATATTTCCCCCAAATTTTGCCTTGGCCTGCTTCACTAAAGTTTAACGTCTTGATTACAATATATACTTCTCTCCCACAAATTTTCTGCATTTAACCATTTCTGGTTTTTCTCATTTTCTGCCACTTTCTCTGTTACATTTATATGGAGTTTGGGTGGAAGAGTCGGGTCGAAGGTAAAACACATATGGTGGGTAAATACCGAAATGAAAACATTCAACAATAATGCTGAACTGCTAATCAGTATACAGGTGATATGTAAGAAATTATATCCATTATTTTAAGCAAAACGAGCTACATGAATACATATACTGGCATGGTCTTAGGCCCACAACTCGACTCTGGTAGCGATTGCCAAATTTAATGGACATTTCAATAAGCACAGGGTTGAGGTGTTTTATATAACTGCAACGCTAACTTAAATTCTACAGAATAAATGCATTGGTAAAGAGATGCCAGTAATAGTATAGTAATTGAACAAGGAACGCAAAAGCCAAAGGTCATTTCTCATAGGGGTCTAAGTTGAAGGTCAGATTAATTTAAATAATAGGTTTGTGCAAAATTAATAGCCGAACCAAAAGAAATTATGAATCACAAAAAGGTTTGCTATGTGCAGGTAAATGAAGGGTAGAATTCAATTAAACGAGACAGTGAAATTTTGTGAGGCTTCTAAAAAAAGGTATAGAAGCCAGAATGGCATAACAGCATTGCGAAAAAGCATATAAGAAAGAAGGCAGGCAGAAAAGGCATTACAAGAAAAGCAATTGAGGTGCAAGAAACTCTTAAAACTAAACAGTGCAATCTATCGTGAGTGAATAGCAGAGTAAATAAATAAAACGTGTTTGTGAGTGGCGCAAAGGACGATTTTAATTATTAAGAAATAGACAATAAATTTATTTTACAAGAAATTTGTAGATTTTAAAACTATGTTATCAAACTTAATTCCATAATGTACAAAAATTAACCAAAGCTGATTTCCGTTAGTGTAGTTACCATAGCAATAGTTTATATTTTGTTTTAATAAGGGAGATGACAAATGAATAAATTATAAGAATGATATTGTAAATTGTGCTCCACTTTAATCACATTTTTAAGATAATAAACGAGCATTTTTCAACCTACAAAGTTTACCATTTTATCGAGTGCACATCCCAGTTTGTGTGATATCGTTTGTGAGAGTTTCCGCCACCAAAAATTAGAACGTTCCACGAGAAGCCGAGAATCCAGCAGCCTTTCAGCTCAAGATTTGGATATCTGCGTGCAGCCAAGGTAACCATCGGAACCACGAGGTCTGCATTCCAGGGCGTAGTGCAGCTCTGTAACAATGTCTCCAGGAGATTTTACATCAAAGAGGGGCCCGTAACAACTCCGGAATTTCAGCAGCGTCACTACAGCGACCCGGGGCAGGTCGGCGAAATATAAGGTACCAAATTTGGCTAAAATTATCCACGCTAGGAAAGAGAAATTTACGTGCATGTGAGAGGAAGCATTACTTAACAAGATCCAAGCATTTCCACGGCTATAGAGGAGGTGCAGGTGCAGTTCCGAAAACAATTGCTAATTTCCGCCCGCGGCCCTTCTGACGTCATGAAATAAATTAATGCCTGAAACAAATGATGATTATTGCCGCCAAAGCGCGTAAATTTTAATAAATACCTTTCAGAACTTTCATAATTCCACTATTTTAAAACGTCAACAACGCACTTTTGCACCCGCGATCCATTTTGTAAATTTATTTAACCGAATTGCAAATATTTAGCTTCTGCGTATTGGAACTACTACGGTAAACAGGACCGTATTCGATAATTTGTAATTCATAATCAACCAGGAACCCAACTGAGAGAATAGAGTTAGTGCTTTACTGAGAGCTAGCGTTTTATTATCATTATTTGCAGGTAAATAAAATATAAAAACGGGCACATAACCATTTATTTAGGCATTCAAGAAGTACAGCTCACGTTTTAATCAGCCTAAGAATTTTTAATTCAAACAAAATATTAGGTGGAGGCTCTAATTTACAAATCAATATTTAATTAAATTAACCCAAACAATTAGAGTGCATTTCATCGCAATTTTATGGCTCCGCAACAAAGGGCGAAAGCGAATTAATAAGCAAATAAGGGACCATCTCAAATTAATACATGGGCACAGGCAGTCAGAAATGTCAGATCTATAATCGATCACATTGCAGAAACAGAGCTCAAATGTTGAAATCAAAGCTGCTTATTTTATACTTGAATGTATATAGAATATCTTACAAAAAATAACAAAATAATGGAGAAATCAGAACAAGTATAAAATGCAGTATTCAGTATTCGGAACTCAAGTGAAAAAAGAATACACTTCATGCATCTCTCCACTTCTTCATAAAAGTTTCTCCGTGATCTAATATTCTATACTTGATCATTTCTTTTGCTCTTTTATACATTGTCCACCTTTTTTTATTAAATTTTACTTCCCATATCGTTATTACAATTTTATCTATAATCCGATCCATCTTGACTCTTGATAGATGTCCAAATCATCTTCTTTTATTATTTTTGTACCTCTATAAAAGTAAATGTTTTATATTTAATTTCATTGTGATATATTAATTTCTTACATATCTTTCATTCGCAAAATACACATTTCACATGCTTTCATTTTAGAGACCTCTAGTGTTAAATATCTGATTCTCTATTCTAACTCGATTTCTAACCGCATTATGTATGTTTCAATAGTTTCCCGTTTCCCTAGGATGTTAGCTTAACCCTCCTTATTCTAAAGTCTTCCATATTACCTCCGCTTTTCCTATATGAATTAAACAGGAATGTAGATACTCACAGTAGTTTTTTCACATAATTGCCTAAAGCTAAATATAAGGTATTCAATAAGTGTGCGGTTTTTTGAGATAGGTATTGCATTTAAAATACGCTGTAACATGTGTTGTTAATTGTTGCTGCTGCTTCGTATATTCAATTGGTTAAATTTTCAATATTTTTAACGGAAACCAAAAATATCGCATTTTTTTAAATATCCCCAAAATACCCAAAAGTAGTTGATTTGGGTAGCATCAAGGAAAATTTGTAAGACCCTACAAGAAATCAATTTTTGTACAAAATCAATCTAACATAATGAGTGGGTGCTCCATCCTGTTCGAACCACATATTACATCTAATTGCAAGTGAAACATCCTCCAACAATTGGTATAGCTTTTGATTTAAAAATTGTAACAAACAATTCCATTAACTCATTTTGGAAATACAAATAGGTCAATTAAATGTGTACTTACACTTATTTACAAAAGAAAAACATAATCTTAGATAACAGTGCTGCCATAATTTTATAATAATTTCTTGAACATGTAAGGTATAAACAAATATTAAATACAAAACTAGAATTTACTCAATGGTCTTGTTACAATAAAAAGTAAACTTTAGGACACATGGAGGAATATGGCCGTTACAATAACATACTAAATATTTTTCAAGATTTTCCAACGTCAGGCACTGCCACCTGTTATTTGAAATATGTTTATAGGATGAAGAAGAATGCTCCACGTCACAAGAGGTTATAGAAGCGCGAAGTCCAAAAAATAGCTTTGCATCGTTCATTTCTCAGTTCAACATAAGAATCTTGTAAAATATGTTGGTTAGTTAGGGTAAAACGTTAATTTTACATCACCTGGTCCTGGAGATTGTCCAAGAGAAATAGTGAAGTATTCTCTTACAGAGAATATTCAACAAATAATAATAATAATAATAAATGTCTTTATTAAAGTGCTGGGTTACATCGTACCTGTATGACCATTTTTATGTTACAATTTTAAACTAACACAAAAATTAGGACGATAATTTCAGACTAAAGCTAAAATTAAAATTAAAATGTATTCTGTGAGTTCACACAAATTAAGCTAAAGGCTACTCCCACTCACGCAGTATTGCTACCTAAAACAAGTGGTTGATTTATATTTTATTTTTTATTGTATAATGTACAAAATAGAAATAAATCCCCTTCCTTTCTTTTTGCCTTTCTACTTCCAATCGTTAGAAGAGTTTAGCCTCTGACGTGGTTTACACGTTGAGTTACCGTGCTCTTTTGCTTTTCCTCCCGATGAAGCGCCTTACGAAAGTGGCCGAAACATTGAGTTTTTCGACCTCAATAATGACACGGTCCAATCCCGGAAGTCGTTTGATACTTAATGACAATGGTCGTGAAATCCCCCGAAATAATTATTATTACCATACTTCGAGGTAGCAGCTTTAATGATAGTCATTCTTTTTCGGCTCATATCTTCTCTGATGATAATATTTGTTCCCTACAGGTTCCTTTTAGAATTGAAGATTTACTTACTAAAAGACGAAATTCCAAAAGAATCGATAATCGCTTACATAAGCTCGATACACGAAAAAAAAATCAGATAAAAACAATTCCAAAAGAATACGCGTGACGTGCCTATGAGAATATTCCCATTCAGAAACTATGGGCCTTATTGAAGAATAACAGAATAAAATAATGTATAAAGGTAAAGTCCGCAGGGCCAAAGAAGGATGCTTGCTATCAGCAGAAAGTAGTTTATTAAGATGTATTGAAACGTAACTCTCCATAAATGAACAAAGAATGTATTAAAATGGACATCATGTAGGTAATAATTTTATATGTAATTTACTGTTTGCGGATGATCATGTAAAAAGACGTAATGCTTGCTAGTTGGAGGTAAAAAAATATAATTATTTTTCATACTTTAACAATTTAAGCAACACATTAATAAATGATCTTAAAGATGTATATATACTGCTCCACAAATGAACTGGGCCATTTGCATATATTGGTGCAATTTTTAAAAATGTTTTCCAAAAGGGCAGTTATGGCATTTGGTAACCTTTTATGATTGTGACACTATAAAAAGCATTTCATTTCATAATATGGTTTAAAGAAAACTAAGTCCATTAATAAAATATTATCATTTTAAAATTTTGAATTTTGCCCAAATGTTGATAGCACATTGTATACAAAGTATGCCAAATCGTTGTCAAACATTTTTAAACGTTCCGAAGAGACTCAAAAGAACTATTAACTAAACTATTTTAGGATTCCTCTTATTTTTGTGAAATATAGTTTTTTTTATAATTTTATTTTTTTATTTTATGAATATGATTTTGTTAATTCTTCAGTTAAGGATAAGATTTCCACAATGCAGAACTGTAATGTTATAATAATATTGACTGTCTTGACTGTACAGAGTGTTATGTGGGCCGAACATCCCAATAACTAGTAACAAAATAGAAATAATCAACACAAAAGTGAGTCAAAACAAAAATCGAACTAAACACAACATTGACTTTAAAATCTGTAGCATTCTAAACAGTAAAGACAATTAAAGCAACCGTATTTTACTAGAAATGTATCAAATTAGAAACCATAACTGTATGAATTTCAGAACCAACGTCGAAAATTTAATCAATAGCTATATACTGTAACGGATTTAGTGTAAGGGTTTGATATCAGATTAAAAAGGTTAAAAGAATACAGTATTAAATTTCAAAGATGAATTTAAGTATTAGAAGGATGTCAAAATTATTAATATGTATTTGGTAAAGAAATGAAATGGAATTAAAATTCGATTGAATGATGCTATATAAGAAACAGAAAGGTTGTAACATAATTTATCTATTATCTGAAATAATGTGGATTAATATCAAATACCTATTCCAGAAATATCATTCAAAATAGTGGGTGTTAAATAAATATGATACAGATTATATAGAGTGTTGGACTTTAAAAAATATGCAAAACAATATCACTAAGGAGATAATAATTATTATTAGAATGTAAAATAATTTTGGACTGAAAAAATGTAAAGCGTTTGTAAGCGGCTAAAATTTCTAAAATAAACCCTTTATAAAATGATTTTTAATCTGATTGGTATATAAAGGGTTATACATTAAAATAAAATTTGCGAGAAGAGTTAAAAAAATGAAATGTTAAAAGATTTGAATATGTAATACAACTATAATCTACAAAAGCAATTTCTGGAATTGGATGCAGAACTAAGTTTATTCTCAATTAATTATATCATATGAATGGATAGCAGGACTGGTTTTATTGGAAGTGGTTTGCATTGAGTTTGTTAGCAGAGTGAGCGTCTTGTGGTGTGGATAGAAGATTTTTCATCTGCTGGAGTTGTACTTCGCCAAGCTTGTTATTGAACTGACATTTTGTAACTTATATCTGGTCGAGGTTCGTGATACTAGGTTGTCAACGGCTTGTGAATTTTGGAAGGAAGACGTGGAAGGCGTTTGCTTCTGATCAGTTTTGACAGTTCTGTTGGAGAAAAGTGGTACGTGCCTTGTCGTGTTTGGCTGGGAAGTGTTTACGGTTCCTGATGTTTGGTAGCGTTTGTGCTGGGATTTGTCTCGACTCTAAACATTAGAAGATTTCTGTCAGGTTACCGAATGCATTTGGCTTAGTAAAGGAGCATATCAATATCCATAGGCATGTGACAGGCTACAGGTATTTATGTAATAAACGGAAAGTAAAACATAGAAAAAGTGAAGTGAGGTAATTTTAAAAGGGAGTACTTACTATTTAATATTTGTTGAATGGCAAGTAATGTAACGAAAAGGTATTTGTAACTGATTTTGCACGTAAAAATTTAAAAATGAATTTTCAGGAATAAAAGCAGTCTTGATTATGAGTGAATCCGACCTGTGTTTCTTAAGAGTAAATGGTTTCTACCAGAGCTAGAGATATTTAATAATATTGATAATTCATAATTTATAAAAGGGTAAATGAGTTACTTAAATTCATTTTAAAAGAGAATTGATTAAAAATAAACTAAAGTATAGTAAAAGCCAGACGTAATAGCTACAGCATAATAAATATTGTTATAACATAAAACTATTTACGTACATATATAATAGTATATTATTATATGAGCGATTATGACAGCGATTATTCACGAAGATGACATTTGCGCCACAAGCCGAAGGCGCGTGGCGCAAGTAGGGTGACCACCTTTCAATTTATATAAACCCTGAGATCCTTCGTGAGTAAAAAAAGGTTTTCTTCAATGAGAAATACAGAATGTTTATAGAAAGCAAAAAGCAAGCAAATAAAAACAACGTTTCCATTCCTTACTATTAATGGTTAGCAAATATAATACAGGGTGTAACTCAAATACTTGCCCATACGTCACAAATTGGCCAAAACAATTCATATAAGCATAGTTTCAATTCTCAACCTTTACGGATTCACTAATGGAGGGCGGGGGGGGCTTTTAGTGAAATGGTTTTTATTTTTTCGGTACGGCTTTAAGAGATTAAAATTAGCAACTCGTATAAATGTTTTTATTAAAAATTCTTAACGTACAGAATTTTGTATAAAATGATTTGAAAAATCTGTTTTACTTGAAAACGTTTTAGCTCGTTTTAGTTTTTTTCTTAAAACCAATACTTTTTTACAAAACAAATACAGTATGGGTTGCCAATTTCAACACCATAAAGTCATATACTTTTTTTTAAATCTTAAGGAAGTCTTCTATTGGTAGAAAATATCTCCCTGTCTGAATGCGTAATGTCATAGGTGCGGTTACAAGAGACAATTTCCTTTTTTTTTACTTAACTGTCGAAGGAACTGGTGTTTTTTTGTTGTTTTTTTAATTTTTGATTTTTATTCAATTTTCACGTTTATTAATACTTTTTTTGTCACAACTACTTTGCAAATATCAATAACGTTTTTTGTAGTTGAAAAAATAATAATAAAGGCATTAACAATAATTTGAATATCCTTTCCCAATTTTCAGTAAAATGACAAAAATCCAATTTCAACTCCCGCCCCTAATATCTCCCTAAAGGTTGAAAATTGAACCTATGTTTAAATGAACTTATTTTGTCAATTTGTGACGTAAAATCCGCCCTTAAAATAATGCCAAACATTTCAGTTATACCATATACATACAGGGTCCCGAAATGATGCAGGGTGGAAGGTATTTCTAAAACTATGAGAGTTATATGAAAATCGCTTAAGTTGTAGGTACTAAAATGGTGTACATTAATGAAATGTGTTTATTCTACAGGGTGGCTCACAGAAGTGTGGCGGACCAAATCTTTTTTTTTTAAATAGAATGCCCTATAGTTAGGTATATTATACAGTTGTATGGGGATTCTCAACCAGGGGTAGGCGTACGCGTAGAGCCACACGGGGTGGTTCCAAGGGGTACGCCTGGTTGTTTATACAAAATGGGAGACTTCATTTGTTTTGTTTTAAAAAAAAATATATTGAAATTATAGAAAATCATATGTGGATAATCAACCCTTTTTCTGCAATGCGAAGCAATTCTGTCGTATCCACAAACGAAGAAATGGGACTGATCGATGTTTCTTGTGATATGACATACAAAGAAAAATATAACCGATAAAGCAGTGAAAAGGCTTTTGTCATTTCTAATTAAGTACAGACTTATACGAGTGTGGCTTTGCAAAATATATTGCTACACATAAGCCGTAATCATTTACACTTCAGTTTCATGAAGTGCCAGGTTACTTCGTGACAACCAGATTTTTAAAAATTGCTGATAACTTGACAAGTGTCTTATTAAATTTAGTGCTATTATGCACATATTTTCTAATTTAATGTACCAAAAACCATATACATAGTACTATTAATTTCCTAAATTGTTAGTTCGATTTATCTGTTTCATGAATATTTTTCTATTGTGTTTGTTTTTTGTTTAAATATGAGTATTGTTAGTATTTTTGTGATTTAAATTACTAAAAATATAAATAGTATAATATGTATTTGTTGCATTTTTGTTGTCATTTTTATAAAATACTCTCTCAATCATTAATGAAGATCTTTTATTTTGTAATAATAAAGCTTATGCTAATATTATGCACACAATAGTCTTCGAGGATACTTGAGAAACAACTAACATGCTAAGAGATGCGTTAAGGAAAAGGCTTCAGAACCGCTGTTCTAAAGTTAACGGTTTTGAAAATAATAACGATTTTATAAAAAAAAAAACTCGAGGTTATCTAAAAATTATGTTTTTTATGAATTATTTTACGAATGAGAAATAGTGCTTTTTGGCATTAATGCTGTATAGGGTGCTCAAAATTTTCAAATTTAATAATTATGGATTTATACCTCTGCATTTTTTAAAACCCCTTGTAATGAGTTTTCTTCTAATATCTTAAATCATATTGCTAAATTCTACGGTTTAGTGTATTATATACGAGTTAAAACATAAAAAAACAATTTTAGCTTCTCTTGAGTTGCTTTTTTAAAAGGATAATAAATAAACACATTTAAAATGAATAGGTACTCCGAACAGAACAAACAACGAGGTTTGAAAAGAATAATTTAACCACTCTGGACTCAAGAGATAGGAATCACGAGATAACGAGAAATACAAAAGTAAATTACCTCTAAAATCAAATGAAAGTGGATTAAAAATAAAACGAATACTCAAAAATTCTGTACCTAATTATATGAAATGTCCAAATATTTCTCCTTATTTGCGGCTATTATATGAAACGTATTTTATTTTCATTGATATAACTAACGGTGAAGTTAATATTAGAGACATTATTACAAAATTAGTGCAACCCGGAGAAATTATTACAAAACCCGGAGCCCGGAGACGCGGTGTCTAAACCCTGAGACTCCGGGTGAAACCCTGAGAGGTGGTCACCCTAGGCGCAAGTCATCTGAGTGAATAATGGCCATAATCGCGAATATAATACGATATTTTATCTACTCCTATGCACTAGGAGTCTTGTGTTCATATTTCCGAATTATGACATTTGTGACAGATGTTAACTTCAAAAGTCATTTAATAATAGGAATGAATTTTGTGATTGGCTACAACTTATTGAATAATGAAAATAGAATTTTATGGTTGGTTGCAACTTGCAAACTATTGAATAATGAAAATAGAATTTTATGATTGGCTGCAAATTGTGAATTATGAATAATAATTAATGGCCATTGTACATAGGAGCAGATAAAAGCCATTGTAACATAGTCAATTATAACAATACATACCTTATTAACTTTAAACCTAGGAAGATCCGTAACAATAATACTAACATTACAGTTTTACACACCTCTTTTTGTTGTGCATTACGTTACCTACTTGTTCTATGACTTTTCCTTGGAATTCTGTATACTGACTATTCAAAATTTCCGCTTGTCAATGTCTGGTGATATTTGAGCTGTTTAGTTACAAACTAGATATTAGTCATTGTACATGAGTATGCAAAAATGTTATCTGTTTATAATATACTAACCTCACCTTTCTTTGCCTTGATAAAGGAATAAAGTTTTCAGAAATATTGGCTTGGATGAAAAGAGTTTGTTTTGAATTGCTGCCCTGAAGAACGAATGCCAGTTACTCAATTACATTGTTAATATTGTTAATAGTATAGTCTACCTAAAATAAACCGACAGAATGATAAAGTAAAGTATAAAGCGTTTTAAGCTTAGCTCGGCTTGTTATAAAAGCTTATTAGAATTTGTTATCGAAAACTAAACATTCTACCTGGGGTTTCGAAACCATATCTGGGACATCCTGTAGAGTGACTCTGAAGTTTTTTCAAGCGGATACCACTTTTACAGTATGCCCATTTCATAATTCCTGCAACACGTGGTACATGCCCTTTATTTAGTTGCGAGATTCTTTGCGTTGTGAGTTTTAGTGTTTGAGTTGTATTGCAAGGAACAAGAATGATCTACTGGTACACGACGTAGCAACATCTCTCGGCGAGAGCATCCTGCGGTTGTTCTTACGCCTCCACCTTTGAACTCTCATTGCAGCGAACAATGCCAGAATTGAATTCCATTAGTGCAAACGTGCTGTAAACAAAGAGCCGCGATGCGAGCATTAAACGCTTGCACTGACTGTACGGTGCATTGAAATGTATGATATCGTGGCAGCGAGCCCTCGGTGACCTTGACAACCAGACGCTTCACAAATAAAAATTCGAGATTGTATCTCCAGCGAGTTGTAAGGGCGAGTATCGCTTGCCGCCCCCCGTCTTTAGTTCCGCTAGAAGAGTGCGTTGACAAACACTCGGTACAAGAACCACCGCTTGGCAACAATAATTGGTATTTTGACTGCCACTGGATTGAAACTGTTTTGTCTACGCGCTGTCTCCGCATTAAATCTCGGATGCGGAAAGTGGCGTGGTTTTGCTGTGCCGCGTACCCTATTTACTAAAATTTCATGACGAACGTGCAATTTACGTTTATGTTTCTTATTTGCAGGTTATGATCCTAACAGCTGTGACTAGCAATTTTTGCAGAAAGATATTACAACACTGATTATTAAAAGTAGAATAAATCATCAAGTACATAGACTTTTCAAAAACCACGTGGTCAGTTTCTTGCTTACTATCTGATAACTGAAAATGCCAAAAACTCAAAACAGAACAAGCGTTAGAGCTGCAGCATCAAGACTCGAGAATTCTTGTGAAGCCTCTACGATTTCTTAAATTTCTGCATAAACCTGTAAACATAGAAAAAAGAGAGAAAATCAGGTTTCTTACATTTATCACTCACTGCCTTATAAAATATATATGAAAAATACACAAATACTATTTATTTCAAACTGCGAATAATAATTAACCCACATGAGCTTTAAACAATTCACAATCAAGAATTTAAACTCATCTAACCACTTGATGAATGATCATTTGAACAGTTTCAATGCTTTCTCATAGCAAATAATCTCTTGCTATTTTCGATGAACTTTTTTCTCTCGTTTTTCCACCACCAATTGAATGTCGGTATGCCCATCAGTTCTTGGACAATGAAAATAGTCATTAGATTTGATTTCATGCATCTGTTTTAAAAGTCTGTTCTTCTTGCATGGGTTTTTTAATTTCATCAAATTATCTAGAATGCTTATCGTGTCTAGGATTTGTAGGTGCTCGCAATGTACGCCATTTTTTTACTCAAATGAGTCTACATAACCTCTAAAACAACCTCTAAACTCTAAAGTCACACAAACCTCATTTGATATAAGAATCTTTTAAGGTTGTGTTGTTTTTTAAATAAAGATACTCTGTTTCTGCTACTTCAGTTATGTAGACACTATCGGAGGAACTTGCATATCATTGCAAAAATTACACCCAGCTGCACTGGAACGCTTTGTAGGTCTTCCGCGTTATGACGAGAATACCTTCGATTCCCTAGAAGAACTTTTATATAAATTCTGTCACAGTTGTTTATCCGTGATTTTACCTCCAGCCGCTGGAAAAAAGGAATTGTTCAGTGCAGAAATAAACTACTCAAAAAATTAAGAGCTTACTTTTTAAACAATCAGAACCTTCGTATGGGAATAACTACGATGTAGCTGTTAATATATTTTATCAATTAGGTATCTGTGTACAATTTGTCCGTGGTTTCTTGTAGCAGCAGGTAAACAATTACTGTATAGGAATAAAAAAAAACGTTGCTACAGCATCGTAATCCTCAATTTTTTGAGTAGTTTATATTTATTAAAGAAAAAATATATTTCATGAGCTGATTTTAACACAGTTATATGTATGTCAACCCATGTTTAGCTCGTACAGTTTTTAATGTTAACCTTGAATGGTAAGTTAGGTATTTTCTCCTAGAACAAAGTACGCAGAACTTTTTTATAAAAAAAATATTGCATCCGTTTTGTTTAAAATTTCATATTTTCCAGAAGTAGAAAAATCGAGTAAAATAAAACTAGTACATTTAAGAACATCAGTGGTGCCTTGAAATTATATTGGCAAACCGTAGGCGTATCTAGATTATACATGGTGTAACTGAACAATATCGCAAACTTCAGGGGGCTATGGAGGACGTTGAAACAACTAGTTTGCATATGAACGTTTTCTATTAAATCCCTTCCCGCCGAGTTATACCCTTCTACAGAGGAGGGATAAATTCAGTTTTTGTCATTTTACTAAAAACTGCAAAATGGTATTACAGTGACTATATCATTCATCAAGTTATAAGCCAATAAGAATGCGTTATTTTCCTTAGTTACCCTGTATATTACAGCAATTATTGCAGTAACTATGGCGATATCGAATATACGAGCCAGTGTATAGCCGGCTATACGAGCTTGTCTATATTCGAAGCATTCAAACACGATATTAAATCCACATAGCCATGAATTTGACAAGTAAAAAAAAAACTTATTATTCCAGTTATTAATTTTATAAAGTGTAAAATGGATCGTTTCGGGAATAATTCCTTTAAATTAATGGACGAAATGATAGAAAACAATAAACCGGCCAATACAGTCAAAACTGAGCAATACGTTTCGCGGCAGTTTCAAAAATTTTGTGTAGTGCGAAATTATCAACTAAATGAAAACACATCGAATGAAGAACTCGCCCAAATTCTTAAAGATTGGGCGTTCAACATGCGGAAAACTGACGGCACAGGATACTTAAAACTATTTGGAACCTTACCGCAAAAATGGAGCAGCTAAAGTATTTCCAAATGTTTAATCGAACCATTGATCCATTTAAAGATATTGTTTTTTCAAACTGCAGTAAACGCAAAAAATACGAAACGTAAACAGCTTCAAGCTATTCCGACAAAAGGAAGAGTAGCGCTGTGGCATTAAAAACTGAAGATATTCAGAAAATAGTGGACACATTAGATGAAAACACTCCCACCAATCTGCAGCGTAAATTGTATCACATTGCAGCTGTGGAACTTGCTTGGCGTGGTGGTGAAGCTGTATCATGTCTTGTAGATCATTTTGAAGAGAAAATAAATAAGTACGGTATAAAAACAGGGCGAATCGAATATAATACTGTTTTCTCCAAAACCGCTCAAGGAGGAAAGCAGCGAACCACTGAAAGTAAATGGTTGACTACAAATACAGAAAATGCCGATCACTGTCCTGTTAGATTATGGAGAAAGATGATGTCGAAACGCACCAAAAATATAAAAACTAGACGCCTATTTCTAGCAGTGAATAGGGACTGGAATAAATATTCAAACAGTTGCTGGTATAAAAATATGCCGCTTGGGATAAATAAAATAAGTAGGTAAATGGACAAAATTAGGTGCAGAAGCCATCGGGATAGATACAAAAAAAGTTAAGATAACCAACCACTCTAATAGATCAATCACTGTGAGCCAATTATCAAGTGCGGGCGTCAGTGTTCAAGAGATAATTAAAATTACGGGCCATACCTCAACCAATTCTATTCAACCATACCTCCAATTAAACGAAAAGCATCACAGCAACATCATTTCCAATTTAAGAAAAGATAATTCTTCGGTTAATAAAGAATCCTCGTCTTCGTCTATGAACAAATGTGATGCTACAAATGTGTGTAACAAAGATAATTCTTCGGTTAATAAAGAATACTCTTCTTCACCTTTGAACAAATGCGATGCTACAAATGTGTATAACAATTGTACATGTAATATTAATAATCATTAAATAAATTTTCTGTTTACTCTTTTACTTTATTTATTTTCTTTATTCATGATATAGTCTACCCGTATACAACTCGACAATCGAAAATTATCGATTCTCGACGTGTTGCCTTGTAAAACACCACTCGATCTTCGGTCTCGTGGTGTTTCAGGCAACACGTCTCGTATAACCGATAATTTTCGATCGTCTAGTTGTATAATACGTGATTATTTTTTTCGTAGAAATTTCAACCAATCAGAAGGCTGGATTTAGTTATCTTGTATAATTTCGATTATACAAAAACGATTATACTATAGTAAGTTCACTAGGCAACGCAATACATAACTTTTGTTAACTTGATGTTGTTTTCATGGAGATGACTTTCAGCTAGGTTAATACAAACAAATCGAGCTGCCAATAAAATATTTATTTGTTCCTAATATTAATAAAATTTACTCAAAAAATAATCAAATCGAATACAATGCGTACTTCGATTATACCACTCGTTGTAACATCAACCAATGAAAAACGGCAAAATGCATAGTTACGCATGTGCTAACTTTTGATAATGTACATAGCATCTGATAATCACATACCTGCCCGATTAATAGGTGATAATCACATACCTTCACAAACATCACGTTACCTGCTGTCAGTACAATTGTCATAACAACCACATTAACTGTACTTTGAATATTTAAAAGACACTATTCAAACGTTCATTATTGACTCGTGATATAATCTAGCCGAATGCAACTCGTGTCTTCTTGATTATTAAATCATTTCTGTTTCCACTCGATATATTGTTTTAGGCAATCACGCTCACCCTTCGGACTAGCGTTATTGCCAAACAATATATCTCGTGTAAACGGAAATGATTATTTGATAATCAAGAACCCACTAGTTGCATTATATATGATTATACCACTCCCTCTAACATCAACCAATGAAAAACGTCAAAATGCATAGTTACGCATGTACTAACTTTTGATAATGTGCATAGCAACTGTGATAATCATATACCTTCCCGATTAATAAGTGATAGTCACATGCCTTCACAAACATCGCATTATCTGCTGACAGTACAATTGTCATATATAATGCAACTAGTGGTTTCTTGATTAAAAACGAGCGTGATTGCCTAAAACAATATATCGAGTGGAAACAGAAAGGATTTGATAATCAAGAAGACACGAGTTGCATTCGGCTAGATTATATCACGAGTCAATAAACAACATTTGAATAGTGTATTTTAAATATTAAAAGTACAGTTAATGTGGTTGTTATGAAAATTATACTGACAGCAGGTAACGTGATGTTGGTGAAGGCGTGTGATTATCACCTATTAGTCAGGAAGGTATGTGATTATTAGTTGCTATGTACATTATCAAAAGTTATGCTATGCATTTTGCCGAGTGGTATAATCATAACAACCACATGAACTGTACTATAGCCCCTCTAATAGAGGAGCTATAAACTGTACTTTTAATATTTATAAATGAACTATTCAGACGTTATTTATTGACTCGTTATATAATCTAGCCGAATGCAATTCGTGTCTTCTTGATTATCAAATCATTTCTATTTCCACTCGATATACTGTCAATATATCTCGTGTAAACACAAATGATTATTTGATAATGAAGAACCCACTAGTTGCATTATATATGACTATTCAATTCACCTGGCATCTGTCAAAAAGTGTCCAATGAAAATCCAGAATTCTGACGTTTCTTGACCAATCAAAAAAATATCAGCGGATATATCTTCCTAGAAGGTATTCAAGTGACTATTTTAAACAAATTTGATTTTGATTAGAAAAAGTCAATATTAGTGTTCTGTTACTATAGAAATTGCGTAGTTTGTTGCTAGATTTACTGAAAACTAATTTGAAAAAGTAGTTTGGTTCATTAAATAGTCCCTCGAATACCATTCTTAGTCAAAGTTAAGTAGATTATTTTTGCGGTGGTATAACTACTCACGTCCATTGCGCTTGCAATTAGGACTTGTGCTAGCGCACTTGTCCTAATTGTACCAAAGCGCAATGGACATTCGTGACACCACCGCAAGAATATTCGACATAACTTTGACTATTCATAGTATTATAAGTGAATATTTTCAAATATGTTCTACTATAGACTTATTTATGAAACGCTTTTTTTTTAATTTTTACGTGCAACTTTATGGGGTTGAAATTGGTAACCTTTATAAATGTGTTTATTAGAACTCTTTAATTAACAACAACTTGATTACTTATACAAACATATGCACTGGAAAGTCTGATTTATTTAATAGTATTGAAATGGTATTAAGCCCACAACTTGGCTTTGTTCGCAGTGCAAAATATTCAACCAAATCAATAAAGCACAGAGTTAGGATATTTCAGATAATTGCAACTTTAAACAAAAATAAAAATATTAATGCATTGATTATAAGATGCGAAAAACAGTAATTAGTCGGATAAAGGCACGCAAAGTCAAAGCATGTTTCAGAGGGTTTAAATTTGGCTTGTGAATAAAGTAATATAATTAAAAATGATAGGTTTGTGCACATGTAAGGCCAGACCGAACGAAAGTAATTGACACAAAAAGGTTATTACGTGCAAAGAGGAGCGTAGTTATCAATAAAAGCAAAGGACAGTAAAAATTGTGAGCAAGCAGAAGGGTGAAGCAAGATGAAGGAAAATTTAGAAAATTGCAAAGATCAAAGAATGGAGGCGACAGAATAAAAGCAAGCAACGTGAAAAGTGCGGAACTCAAAAATCAGTGCGTTAATAATTAAAAACATAGTGCAAAAGCAGAGCTGTGAAATTAAAAAACGTTTCTGATTGCGACGCTATAGGACAACATTAGTTATAAGCCAAAAAGACAATATTTTAGATTTTAAGAAAATGTTAGATTGTAATTCATGTAATCAAATTTTATTCTATTTGTGATAAAAATCATCAATCCTAATTTCAACTTAATAGTAGAATAACACCGTATCTTAGCAACATGATGCTTTTTTGTCATTAAGAGGAGAACAATTGAATTACATTATTGGCTGACAGGGTAAATTTATGCTCCATGTTCAATTACTGTTTTTATAATAATAAAAGTATTTTTACCAGTTCAAAAGTATACAGTTTTATTTCCCAAGTGTCCCTGTTTCAGTACAAGTGTTTGTGGGAATATCAACGACAAAAATTTAAAAAAATCTAATTTGCTTCCGATTGTGTGAAGGGGAGCGAGCACCTGAAAGTTCTGAGGTTAGACTGCGACCCAAATCAGCATGGGAAACCAAAAGTTAGCGGTTAAGACGTTCAGCGGAGTGTGCAGGAGTATCCTGAGAGGAATTTGCACCCAGGGAAGCGGCCACAGCTTGAGATATTCCGGCGGCGTCACTACGACCAGCTCCAAACCCAGCACGAGAGGGTTAAACGAGGTAGGAATTTGCCTAAAAATTGAGTGTCAGTGTTCGGGAAAATGACTTAAATCAAATATTAAACCTTGCCAAAGAGGCCTAGTGCTTTTCCAAAACTACAATTACTTCGTGGTTTCCAAAAATCGAAGGGCGTCACCAATTTTGGGGGCGAAATAGATCATAAACAGTTGAAAGATCGGCGTGCAGACAATCAAGGGGAGTTATGACGTCATCCTGAGAAAAACAATGAAGACCTTGTTTTAATAGTTGCTTAGCGGGAATATTCAAATAATTTACCTGACGCGTTTTCACAGTATTTCACGATTTTAGCCGTTCAATTTCACGCTGTACGAAAAAAACCATTTTGTGTTCATCTGTCAATTTATGAGATTGTGAATTTTAGCTACTAATAACGAGCAAACGAGCTACGTTGAGACAAATAACCTAAAATTTGAGATTATAGTCCATTTATCAGTATTGCAGAAATAAAATAGATAGAGGGGCATTCAACCATTTTTATTTGTGCGATTTTATTATTACATTTCCATTTTAACCAGCCTTAATTTACTGACAAGCAAAACTATGAGCACAGTATAAAAATAAAAAACTGAGGATTTGTGTACTTTGCCATAAAATTTAACTTATATTATTTTTATACCCAAAATAAATAAATTACAAACAGGCAGAAGATCACGGGAATCATTACAGTATATTACATACCGAGGTGGAAAGTGTTTAATTACTGCCGAGAGACTAAGCTGTTAACCGAGCCGCGAGGCAGGAATGAAACTTCACCGTGGTATGTATGTATGTATGTATAATCTGTAACCTTATTTACCTTGCGGTGTAGAGGCTGGTGCTTTATGCGCTGGCATCTGGCGGTACAATGCTCAACTTGCCCCGGATTCGGGATACAGAGTTGGAGCGCGCCTTTGGTGCTTGCGCAGCTACCATTGTGTGAGTTGTGTGGCTTGGTGATGTGGTATGTATACTATTTTATTCACAACCACTTTATTCTAAACAATAATTGGAAAAATTATTATTATATTATGATTCGACAGGTTGTGAAGCGCATGAATGGATGAACGAGATTTCCAGTGTCCTTATCTAGACAGCGGTCGGTAATTGATTACTTTCCAACCGCTGCCACTACAACCACTTTTCCGACCGATTGGAAAGTTTAAAAGTTGGCAATAGCTCATTTTCCAACTTTTTAAAAGTCAGTAATCAACTTATATACAGGGTGAGTTTTTTTCATTATCACTATAGGGATCTCGGAAACCGTGAAAGATAGAATGTTGGTTAAATGGAGAAAGAATTGCAGTTTTATGAGCTTATTCGAGATGTGCTTTTGTTTCTTTGAAAAAATCCAAGGCCTACTAGATACAAGCAAAATATTAAAATTACTTAACTTCCTCAAGTCGGTCTAGCGCCGTTATTATTGAAAATAGAAAAAAAAATAATAAGAATAAAAGTTTTAGCTATTTTTACGGTGTTTATCTTACACTTATTAGTTTTCGTCTAGCTTTCATAGTTTTTGAGTTATAACATTAAGTTACATTTTTTTAAATAACAATCATAGTTGGCTTAGACATTTCTAAAAAAAGCTCTCTTTTGTTTGTCGGTGTTGCTTTGTTATACTCCGTATATCGATGGGTCCAAGATTAAATTTATCTGCTCGCGTGTCATAATGATAATGTCATGGGTGACAGTTTAAATTATGGAACTGGATACTATAGTGATTTCATTGCCAAATACTATAGTGCTATAATGACTATAACGAACCTAAAAGAAGCATGTTTAGAGAGAAATAGTATGTAACTCTTTTTATTATTTTGCAAAAATCTACCAACATTCTAATTTATGGCACTTCTTTTTGAAACACCCTGCATATTTGAGGTTTCATAGATATTAGGGAAATAATACAAGGTAATTACGTTAATCTATTATGTCACTAACAAAGTTAGTGAACACATTACTACATAGAAACTGTAAATGTCACTCTTACCAAGAGGCCATGCAGCAGGAATTACAAGATTGTCCGTTCAGAGTCAGAAATACTGCCTTGTTAGAAACAATGATATCGACAACATTACTAACGCAATAACAACGGCTTCATATGCCCTTACTAACAGAACAAGCACCAGAAATAGGCAATTTTCAAAGCTAAAGAAAAAATACAAGAAGGATTTTAAACCCAGCTAGCCGTAAAAGTTACTGGGAGACTTATAGAGAATCCCACAATAAATATAATAATTAAATAGGAACTGTGATAAACTACAAAAATGGGGAAACTCTCTTCAAAT